>JANTCA010003837.1:0-10537 GCA_024741275.1 Chironex yamaguchii | reverse complement strand
AAACCATCGGTCTCCAAGAGATACGAAACATGCAAGCTCAAGGTCCCAGAAATAAATCAACAGTTCAGGCTGGAACTAAGGAAACGATTTAGAGCATTGCAAGATGATCCAAACAACGACCTTGAAAGAAAATGGGAAAACTTCAAAGGGATCGACAATGACACTGCATTGAACATTCTAGGCCCATGCAAAAGGGAAAACCAGGAGTGGATAAGCAATAAGAGCTGGAAAGAAGTGGACAAACGAAAAGTGCTGAAAACCAAAATCAATGGGACAAAATCCGAGAGAGTAAAAGAAAAGCTAAGAGAGGAGTACAGCAGTACTGACAAAAACGTTAAAAAGAACCTGTGGAGGGACAAGAAAGAATGGCTTGACAAGCTGGTGCAGGAAGCCAAAACCTCCGCAAATAATGGAAACATGAAGGGAGTGTATGACATCACGAAATGAATATGCAAGGAGAGACCAAAAGGTCTCTTCCTTGAATTCTACTGCCATCTCCTCTTTCGACACTAGACCCATTATGTTATCAACATATGTATTTTCTCGTAATTGTTTTATCACAAACTGCTTGCCAACTGTGCTACCCAAATGATGCTACAACACTGCACCTAGCATAAATGGGAAGCATTTCTCACCAAAGGGCACTCGGCAGAAGAGCAGGTGTTTCTCTTCCTCCACTTTCATCTTGTGTAGGAGCCGGAAAGCATTCCTATCCTCTAAATGTGTTGCAATTTGGAGAAAAGCTTTTGTTACATCACCGACTACACACACAGGGGCCATTGTAGACCTCAGTAAAACATCCCACAACAAAGGCTGTAGTGATGGTCCTGGATTCATATATTCATTTATTGACAAACTCCTATGATTGTGCTTGCTGCTGGCATCAAACACCATGAGAACTTTTGTTGAGGAATCCTCTTCCCTAATTACAGGCTTATGTGGCATATAAAATATTTGTGGCCCATCCGCTTGCTCTGGTGCTTCCTCTATCACACCCATTGTCAGCTATTCAGCTACAATCCTGTCACAATCTTCCCTCACGTGTGGTAACATAAACTTAAACACCCTGTTCAGTCGCCCTCTGCTCTGTTTTTCATTGCATTCTTTCAGAAACTGCTCTCGATCCATGGGATCCTTACTTCATACCTGTCATCTTCCTTTGTCACAATTCTTTCAACAAATGTGTTAGGGCATTAAAAGCATCTAGGCCTTGCTTTCATTTTCCCCGCATAGGAATTAGTAAAAAAGCCTTCTGTCTGTTTCCTGTATGGCCTTGTTCGTTTGCTCTCCCACTGCTCCCCTTTGGTTTGTCACCTATTCTATTTCTTTTGAGCAATTTGCGTACTACATGCAATAATTGGTCAAATGCCCAACTCCCCCACTCATCATCATTCCTGGTTATGTCACGTTTAACACAAGGAATCCTTTCTAAACTTCTAAACTTGACAGAACTAATCCTCCTTCCTTACTATGAGCTCCTAAAGCTCGTAATGCTTCATAATCTACTGACAACTTATCAAAGAACTCCTACACTTTTACATACCTAGTACCATATACTGTCTCTGTACTAAGTATCTCCTTTGTGTGAGCATTAATCATAGTCTGTTGCTTACCATATTCTTCTTTCAATAGTTTGATGGCTCTGTCATGCCCCTCATGCGTATTAGGAATGTTTCCAATCAGGGTTTTGGAAGGTCCAGTTGTGTACTGCAGTTGATATCCAAAGTTAACTGTCTTACTAACTGGTAGGCTGTCTATCTGGGCAAAATACTAAATTGAAAATCTAATCCAGTCTCTGGGAGTGCCTTCAAAAGGTTTAATCATAAGTTTGGGTAACTTGGCAGTCTGACTCTTAAATTTTACCTCCAAATCCAATTCACGCTCCTTTGTCTCCAACCTAACTAGCTGTTGTTCTTTCCACAATTCTCTTTCACGTTCTAATTTACGTTCCAATTCCTCTTGTTCCCTAGTCATCTTCTCTTTCATTTCCTTCTCTGTCGTATCTTTCTCTCTCACTCTTCCTGAGTCTTGTCTGCTTCTATGTTGTAATGCATCTGTATCAAGGTCTTTCCTTCCTGTACTAACTCAATTGCTCACTTGAAGGACTCTCTCTTCTCTGCAGTCCATGTTTTAATGTCATTAATCTCAAGATCTTTGTCTAGATTTCGTTAAGGTGCTCTTTCAATAATCTCTTCTACAGTATTCAACTTACATGGAATAGTAACATCTACTTGCCTCTTTAATCTTGTAAATCTTGCACCTTCAAGTACTCTTCAACGAAGAAGCCATAATAATTCACTTTCTTTATCTCCTTGTCAACTGCAATCGTTTCATCCTCCACACTTGCTAATACAGATAATCCTCTGTCCATGTTTTTTCCATCAAATATTATCAGTGTCCCTTCACGGTCTCCACTTTGTAGTGAATTCTGGGCTACGTCTCTCAAAATTCACATACAAATTCCCGTGAGAACAACTTCAAAACTAGAACTGTCCTACTTTTTCAGAATCCTTTGATCACCCCATCTTTCTTAATCTTGTAATACAGTTTTCATACGTGATTTTGCAATACAAGCATTGCCTACGCCTATTAAGAATGTTCTAGCACAAATGATGTCAGCAAAACCCTCGTTACCCGACCTTCCTCCCACGCTTGCTAAGTTAAGCGCTTATGTCTAGGATCAGCATGAGGCTAGACTTAATGAAGTCATTCTAAGTTAAAACTGAATAAGCCACGTTTATCCTAACTCGATTATGTAATAAGCTGCAAAAATATAGTCTCAAAAGATATATATATATTTTATTGTAATAAACTTAATTATATCAGGGAGAGGTTTCCAGCACTTCACCTGGCATACGTCAGATCTTTACCACCTGATACCTATAACTATGCTGTTTACTACAGTCCTTCAAGAGGGTGCTGTCCCAGAGTTGTTGAAATGAAGTAACTTCACCTTATCATGAGTTAGAAAGCCGCCAGAAGGCAGGATTGCTTCTCTACATACAAAGGATCTGGCAATTGAGTAAGTCTGATATTGTTTAAAACAATCTGGGTTGATTATGCAATTAAGGATTAGGGTGAAATATATAGATAGGTTGGATATATCATCCATAAATATAGTCTTTGTTCTATGTGTTTAACGCGTTGTCACACATGTTAAGTATTTTGCGAGTAAATTGAGCCAAAACACTTTCAAGCACATTTTTGCATTCCTAATTCACCACTTAATTTACATTTTCAGAAATTTATTATCTTACTTTCTTTCCATAGATGTGAACAAGATGTTATAGAGACGCCAGCACCAGCTGTTTATAATGACTATTGCTCCAAAGGAAAGAATTATCAGCTGAAGATAAATAAGTATTATCTGAAAAGCATATCAATACATTGGAACCGCTAATTAATACACTTAAAGGATATAAATTTGGAGTTACATCTATACCTTTGATGCAAAACAAATTTGGTTCTATACTGGATTTCACTCATACGAAGTGTTCACCAGTGTCTTTGAAGCATTAAAAAGACCAGCTGAAACAATAGTACATTGGCCACAGTACAGCAGTAATGATGGATCAATATCTTATTTAAAGAGCATTTATAACAAAAGTATCACTTATCAACCGATTTTTCTTGTTTATGTGCTTTTTAACTGCTGGGTTTGTAAGAACCACGTGTTCTCACCTTAATAAATTACAGCTGACACTCAAGAGCTCACATGCGAGTGACTAACAATGAAAACTTTTCAGTAGGATGACCTGATTGTTATACCCATCTGCACAACAAACTACAGCATCAAATTTAACAGGTACAGTAAATTGCACTTGATTCGATTCTGCAAAAACAAATGGCAAAAAGAAATCCTTATAAATGCCTCTTTACATTATAACATATAAGAAAAGATCAAAGCAACAATTATTATGCGGCAAAAGGCCAAATATGCTAAAAATACATAAAATTCAATTACCTCTTGAGTCTTCTCTTCTTGAAAGCAACCCACAGTATAAATAGAACCTTTTACAACTAATTTTACTTAATCTAACCCTGTATTTATACACAAAAGTACGTGCCCTAATAGAAAATTGAAAGAAAAAGTCAATTCATTGAGTTTCAAAAACAGGAAACTCATGATGTCCAGCAGTACTCATTACCTACTTAAAACACATAATAATTTGACATTTATCGACTAAATTTAACTTACTACGTGCGAGGGAAAGTATTTCTTGCAAAAGACTGCATCGGAAAACATTAAACAATTAAGGGAGGCTTGTTAAAGTCCAAACAGGGTTGATGAAAAATGACCTCTCATTTAGATATCAGATATCAGCTCCAACTACAAGCAGAATAATCATTACTTCGGCCAATTACTTATACATTGTTCTTGAGTCTTTGCCAATATGGCCTTGTAGACAAACAAATGACTAATTTATGCCTGTTTGTTTCAAAGACATGTATCCAAAAGGTAAAGTCATAACAGACTGGACACAAAATCCAGTGTCAGACGTGGCAATGTTGTTTCAGCATTTTATGCACAGTGAGTGTTTTGTTGCAAGCCATGCTTGAAAATTCATGCGTACTTAGCCTTGGTCTTGTATTATCATGACTGCCACGTGAAAGAAGCTTATAGAGAGACATGCAAAAGGCGAACTCTTGCTCACTTCCGGGGATGCGACTTTGGAGAGCGAGAGAGAGGCTCGTTTTGAGGTCAAGTTTAAGTGAACCAGAATATTTTTTCCATACGAAGTTGACAGTGAGAACGTAGATAAGACATCATGTTATCGGAAAACGTATGAAGAAACAAAGAAAAGGACCAAAAGTTATTTTTGTGGACGAATAATAATATAGATCACCCTGAGTTATTGTTTTTTCAGATTTCCCTTAAACCCCAAATGGTACATTTAGCCTCTTTTGTGAGGGTCCATTCCCGCGATCTCCATTCTACTTTTAGTTTTCTTCACCTTGATGTGTCGACTACTTTGATCTGCGAAATACTTTGATGTGAAAAAAAATACTTTGATGCGTGAAAAAATACTTTGATGTGTCAAATACTTTGATGTCTTAAATACCTTGATGCGATTAAGTGCAAAACGATTCAAAGCCAAACGTAATATGGGCCAGTCTACAATATTTGCAGCAATTATAGGGTCTACCTGCATTTATAAGCTCCGAAATAGGGCAAAACCGGAATGAAGCTTCATCATCTACGTTAGAGTATCTACCTTATTTCCATTAACAATGTTTAAATAAACATCAGAGTCAGACAATAAAAGTTTCCTTGAGCCACAGCCTCGACCCATCACATTACCATATTGTTTGTACTTGAGTGTTTGGAAGCAGACGAGTTTAAGGATAATCCATGTTCAGACCAGCGCTCCCCTTGTTTCAAAAGCGCCGACACCGAGTTTGCCTTCTGCCTATCTCTCTGTTCCGTGACTAAGGCCATGTCTTCACAAAAAGTAAGAGGTAAGGTAAGTGATCACTTATGATTCAACACGATGGTTTTATTGCTCTGAACCAGTTGATGTTGTTTGTTGAATCTTTGAATTGATACCTAGAGCCATTGCTACTATTGTAAATGCTCAAAGATGTTGACTTGAAAGATATAGAAAAGGGAAACAGGCTTACAAAATTACCTGGTTTTGATTTCATTTTTCTTTAATGTCTATGAGGATTATAACATGTCGACAAAAGTCTTAACAAAATAGCTTCAGGAAAAATAACTTGATTTTCTGGATGCTGCTAGACTGGTTGATGCAACGGTTTCAAACTTGAAAAGTATACAAGATGACAAGAGTGCATTAAATGCAGAAATGGATGCAATCATGTCTTTTGCAAGAAGCCAATTCATCTACGCACTTTTGGAGTTTAAATGCCACAACACTAGAAGACAAATACATTTAAGGATGATGAAAGGCCTAACCTATATCTTCATTCCACAGGATCTGACGAAAGGAGATGTGCTCAGTTCTCTACTCACTTATTACTGAATGTTTTGAGAATGTTCAATTTTGCCTCCAGAAAAAGGAATCTTCCAAGTTATACTCTCGAGGTCAAAGGTATGACTTTGAGAGTCAGAGTACTCATGAAGAAAGAAGTTGCAAATCTATCATATGTTGCCGGACAATTTCAGACTGAATCATGGTGATCAAATTGACTGGCACGCCCAGTAGATATCAATATCATTCAAGCTCATGCACAACATCAACATCATCTGAAACAGATCTGGTAAGGGTTTTACTATCATCTTGATAAGGCAATGACAATATGTATGGCATATGAAATGAACATTGTTATGTGAGACTTCAATGCAAGGGTTGGTGAAGGAAGACAAAACCATAGGTCCTCATTGGTTGGATGACGGTGAATGCAGTGAATTGGTGAAATGGTGCGAGGAGAAACAACGTATTGCAATTAACACTTGGTTCAAACAACACAAATGCTAATTATTTACTTGAACAAGCCCATATGAGAAAACCAAAATCAGATTGACGATATTCTGATCAATCAAAGATTCACAAATGCAATAAAATCCCGCAAGGGCTCTCCAGGCTCAGATTATAATAGTGGCTATTGCGAATGCATCTAGACTTGCAATATTCTGAGGTGACAAAATATTGATAGTTGACAAGTTAGTTAAGATAGTTGAGTTGATAATTGCAAAATATTGTCACAAATAGCCTCAAGAACACCTTTGTGTTTTGGGTAGAAATTAGATCAGAATTAGGAAGGAACTGTTGGAAGTGATTTGTTAGATTGCATTGTTATGAGAATGAACTAGATTTTATGAACAAGATTGTTTTCCTTTTTGGGAATTCCCCTTTTGTTTTGTTTTGAAGTCTATCAACAAAGGTTATGGGCCCAGCCTTTCTTAGATAAAGGAATAATATTAGGAGAGGAGCATCAAGCCTCATAAGGCAGTTTTTTGACCCAGGAAATCTAGAGACAAGTGAGCTTGAGACAGGAATTCAAAATGTTGGAAGACAAGTGGACCTTGAAGCCCCTAGGAGACTCAAACTGGAGTAATTGGTCGTGTGGGGATCTGTGGGGATTAATCGATGGGTCAGATTTACCTCCTGAAAATGATGCCAGTGAAGACATCAAGCATAGATACAAACAGAATTGCAACAGAGCTATTGCATTAATGACAATCAACATCAGTGATTCAAAGAACTAACTGGTTACGTCTTGCGAGGACACGCCTCAAAGAATATGGACTACTCTCAAGGAACATTTTGAAGGTAAAACCATGGGTAGAAAACTATTTCTCATGAAGGCATTTTTTAGCTTGAGAATGCAAGAAGGAACAGCAGTCAGAGATCACATGAGAGAGTTAAAAAATTTAATTGACAAGCTAAGAGCAGTAGCAATGGTAATTGAAGAGGCAATACAAGTATGCATTCTGTTAATGAGTTTGACTGACTGTTTTACATCATTGGTTACAGCTCTAGAGGCAAGAGATGAAATACCAAAGCTTGACTTTGTTATCTCAATGCTTGAACAATTGAGAGAAAACATCAAGGCGAGAAATTCTCCAAAGCAAGAAGTGACTCAGCATTGTTTGGCATGAAAGGGAAGTCACCAACTCAAGGGCACAGAGCCCCAACACAAAGGAGGAAGTTTAAGTGCTTTAATTGTGGAAAAGAGGGGCACTTTAAGAGAGACTGTAGAGCAGAGAGAAATAGAGGCGCCCTACAGCATAATGCTAAAATAGAAGAAGGAGATGAGCAAAGTGATACACTAGGTGGTGGCTTTACAACGTTGATGAATGAGAAGATGCAGGTAGCAGGGTTTTGGATAATTGATTCAAGAGCCGCAAGTCATATGACATGGGATAAAAGTTTACTTGAGAATTAAAGAGCACTCAGTTCACCAGATGATGTTAGACTAGGTAATTCACACAGTACGAATTAATACAAGGCTGGAAAACAAAAAACATAACTGTACCTTGGGTGAGACACTATTTGTTTTCTGTGCATGCAGCAGACTCAAAGGGCAATAAGATATACTTTGAAAATGGTAAGGCCAAGATTTTCTCACCATCAGGAATTTTACAGGCAACTGGAAGTAGTCATGGAAAACTCTATAAACTTCATTGTGAAGAAGACAGTGGGAGTTGTGATGCAAAAGATAGTTGTTGCACTGTGAAAGAAGGTACCCAACTGGGAGGACTTGAATTATGGCATCAAAGGCCATGCAAGTCACCAGAGAATAAGTGATACAGTAACCAATAATAAAGTGAGAGGAATTCACTTGAAAACAGAGGAGATGAAAAGGCATAGTCATTTTGTGAACCATGTGTTGCAACAAAGATGTCAAGAAAGCCATTCCCGAAAGCTGTCAAGGGCAAAGCCTATGATGTGCTAGACGTGGTGTATAGCAATGAACACAGAAACTTTAGGTGGGGCATTTTACTTTGTTAGCTTTACTGATGACTATTCAAGGTGCTCGAGGGTCTATTCCATGAGAAACAAAAGTGAAGTGTGAGTGTAACATACGATGATTCGATTGAGATTCAATTCATAGCATATGGTACATGTACATTTCTCTCGCGTATTGACTGAGATGCTGGGAGATTTGTGTTGCAGTATTCATTGAGTAGTTGTTATTTCATCTGGACCTCTATCAAGTTCTTGTAGTAACATTGGCACAGTCGACAGAAGTCCACCTTTTTTCATTATGGAATATGTGCATCTGATACCTACATGCAGTAAAGTGGAAGATGTAGATAGTTGGTTGAAAGAATTCAAGGCTTTCGTTGATCTGATCGAACTCAATGCTGAAAAGGAATTGAAAACTTTGCAATATGAGATGGCAAAGCTGGGAAATCTTGTGAAAATTGATGGCTGGTCCACTTACGATTTGGTTCTACAGCAATTGAAGGATATTGATTTGGCCACTTCCACTAGCCCATTGCAATCTTTCATAGAATTAGAGTTCGGTGGTGATATCGTGGAGTTTGAACGGCAGTTGAGGAAGATAGCCAAACACATCTTAACCGGAAATTTGATTGATCAGGTCATCCGACAAAGAATTGTGGAGCTAATGGGGGTCGCTCATTGCCCACAGTTCAAAGATGTGGGGCTCAGCAACGTGATCAAGCATTTAGCCTAAATGAAGTGCAAAGATATATTTGAAAATCGAAAAGTTTTGGGCATCCGGAAACCTTTGCACTGCGACGAATCCAACAAAAACGGGCATTCAGCTAGCTCATGTTGGTCATATAGAATTTGTGAGAAGTCTGGGGTGAAGGGTCACATTAAATGCGTTTGCCGTCAAAGCAGAGGTCCAAAAAACTAAATATGCCATCAGTTTCTGCCACAGGACAGTCTCGTGGGGTTTTGGCTCCTGTGACCCTTTTTGGTAATATATCGGCAAATGCTTTTATCGATACTGGATCAGATCTTAATATTGTTTCAAAGGGCTCTGCATCCATCTTTGGTCTGCAAAAATATTTATCGCTTGTTAATCTATCTTGCTGTTTGGCTAATGGTCAAAAATATGCTTGTAAATACATTATGAATATTCCAGTCATGACAGACAATTGCTCCGTATTGCTCCCTTTTGCTGTCTTTGATGATTCTCCTCGTGCTTTATTATTGGGATTCAATGGTATGAAAAGCCTCAGACTTTCCATTAACTGCAAATGTGTTTTGAACGTGGTCGTGGAACCGCCCAAGCCAAACCCAGAACAGTTTGTTGAGCAATTGACGTCTGAACAGAGAACTGAAACGCAAGATTAATTGAAAGAGTTAGGAATCAAGTTTCAGCTGGGAGCACCAATTTGGGCAAATGCAACAAGGGTAAACACTCTATTCCGACCCCTTATTTACCAAAAGCCACATCGCATTCCTCATTCTAGGAGAAAAGAATCAGTGGCCATTATATCAGAAGTGCTTTCTGCGGGAATTGTTTGTAAATCCAAATCACCTTGAGGAAGACCATTTTTCCTGATAAAAAATGGCAAGTATCGCTTCATAGTGAACTATATTAAGCTAAATAGTGTCACTGAAAAAGATAAATTCTCACTTCCGGTTATCGATGAAATTCTTAGCCACCTCAGAAATTCCCAATATTTTTCTATGTTCGATTTAGCTAGTGGGTACCACCAGATCGAACTGGAGGAAGATGATAAGTGCAAATCTGTGTTTTCAATTGATGAAGATATATTCTAATTTAATGTGGTGCCTTTTGGCTTTTGCAATGCTACTGCAATGTTTCAACGAATTATGAATATTGTATTGGCAGACATGCATTCTCGTGGCATTTTCCCGTATCTTGATGACATTATTGTGGGTTCCTCGACATGGGAATCCCATATGAAGGATGTTCAAGAAGTCTTCAATCGTCTGGCTGACTGTAATTTGAAAATGCAAATGCCAAAGTGTAAACTTGGGATGAGCGAAGCTTTGTATTTGTGGCATCTTGTTACCCACAGCAGAGTCAAACCTGATCCTGATAAGGTGACATATCTGCAAAATATGTCACCTCCTAGATCAAAACGAGAGCTAGAATCATTTACGGGATTTTCAAATTACCTTTC
>JANTCA010003836.1:0-10539 GCA_024741275.1 Chironex yamaguchii | reverse complement strand
CGCACTCCCCATTACCTTAATTCATAATTTAAAAGTAGTTGACAAAAGCTCAGAGCAAGTAAAAGAAACAAAGAGCTAATAAACTACTAGTCTGTTTAGTAGTCATCTTTCAGAAGTAAAGTCGCGAAAGATTTCCGCAGGTTCCTGACGCAGATATACCAGCAGACCTTCCCGTGAGGGGAGTCGAACCCCGGCCGCGGCGGTGAGAGCGCCGAATCCTAGCCACTAGACCACACGGGAACGTGCTGCCGAAATGAAGCCGTCATATCTTTGTCATACCAATTCAGATCTTGATAGTACCTCTCAGAAACATGTGACGAATCAAGCAGCAAATAGGTGAGAGAAAATCGTGCTTTCCGATGCTCGTCTTCCAAAAGTAACATCTGCAGCAACCTCTCCATACTCCACAGCACCGAAACACCAGCAAGTCTGCTGGTGTGGTGACTAAGACCCCAGCCATGGTGGTGACATCAGTGAATCCTATCACGTAGAGCCTATTGCTGCACAACCAAAGAATGAAAACTCGCACTCTCCACTAGCTCAATTCATAGTTTAAAAGTAGTTGACAAAAGCTCAGAGCAAAGAAAAGAAACAAACAGCTAATAAACTACTAGTCTATCTAATAGTCATCTGTCAGAAGTAAAGTCGCGAAAGATTTCTGCAGGTTCTGCAGAAGGTTTCTGCAGGTTTCTGCAGATAGCAAATTCACCATGAAAAAGCAGCGAGATAAAAAGGCTTTGCGATGCTCGTATTTCAAAACAAACGTCGCCAACAACTTCTCCATACTCCATAGCTCCCAAGCACCAGCAAATCTGCTGGTGTGGTGCCTAAGACCCCAGCCACAGCGGTAACATCAGCGAATCCTATCACGTAGAGCCTATTGCTGCACAACCAAAGAATGAAAACTCGCACTCCCCATTAGCTCAATTTATAGTTTAAAAGAAGTAAACCAAAACTCATATCAGAGAAAACAAACAACAAGCTAATAAACTACTACTCTATCTAGTGGACCTCTTTCACACGTAAAGCCGTAAAGCCGTTATGCCGTCAGAGTTCTGCAGGCTCCTGTTGCAGAATTATCAGCAGATCTAAGCAGTAGACCTCGCGGGACGATGTTGCAAGAGTGAAGCCATCCCATCTTCCTTGTACAAATTCATAATTTAAGATTAGCTATTTAAAAACTATAGCGAAAAAGCAAGCAAGAAGCTGAAAAAGAACTAAGCTTTGTCGTGGTCATCCATCACATCAAAGATGATCTCCAATGATCTCCAATCCACCAATGATCTCTCAATACTCGTTAGCATAGAAACACTGTACATTATACTGTGCGCATTTAGATGGATGGATTTGTATTTGTTTAAATATAAACACCAACATCCTCATCATCATCAATCGTGATCATCATTATCATCATCAATCATCATCATCAATCGTCATCGTCATCATCATCGTCATAAATCGTGATCATCATCATCATTATCATCATCATCATCATCATCATCATCATCATCATCATCATCATCATCATCATCATCATCAATCGTCATCATCATCATCATCATCATCATTATCATCATCATCATCATTATCATTATCATTATCATCATCATCATCATCAATCATCATCATCATCATCATCATCATCATCATCATCATCATCATCTTCATCAATCGTCATCATCATCATCATCATCGTCATAAATCGTGATCATCATCACCATCATCATATACATCAACAAAAGAAGATACAATAGGCTTACAAGTTTACTTAGAAGGGCACATCTTGCCTCCATTAGGTGAAGGTAAGGAGTTGTCACGCATGCTGAAGCCATCCTTGTTGTTGAACCATATCTTCGTTTAAGTTTACTTTTGTCAGCTGAGATCAATCATTTCCCTCCCAAGACTCCCTTAGCTGCCAACACTTGTTCTGCCCACGTACTTTCAATAAGATGCAATTTTAAATCCTGGAGTCAAATCATTTCCTTTCGCCAAACAACAAGAACAACGACATAAAACCAACTCAAATGGGAAAGAATTACATTATAATAAAATAAAAACTATGGCCTGTTTAAGAGTTCCGCTAACTGGAAGCAACTAAAAGCTAAACGAGCCAGAAAGCGGGCTAAAAAATTAGATCAAAAATACATTTCAAGGTCAGGCAGTAGGATTTGTGTATCCTTAATTGCTAGAGAACAAAGAGCTATACACGCACACACGATACACAAAAAGATGGGGGGCACGACGAAGTGAGACGGATCATAATGGAGGGTTGGGGGTCAATCTGAGAATATATAGTTATTAAATAATAATCTTTCAAAAGAGCAACCACTCTTAATCTTGAAATCATCTGGAATTTCATTCCAAATTTTTACTCCAAGAAAACGGATATTAAATTTGAAACAGTTAGTCCTTATTTTGGGAAGGTAATATGACTTTCTTTTGACCAGCCTAGTATTATAATGATGTATCTCACTTACGTTGGTGAAAAATGAATTAAAGGCTAAAGGTAACTGATTGGAATAATAATCATACATAAACAATGCATTGTTCAACTTTACCAAGTCATGAAATCTAAGCAAGCCAAGTGATTTAAATAGTTGCAATGTATGTTCATCAAGCTTTGAAAATGTAATAATCCTAATAGCTTTTTTCTGTAACACAACTAGAGGTTTTAAAGAGCTAAGGTAGGTATTTCCCCAAGCTGTGACAGAATATGTAAGATGCGGAAAAATAAGAGTAAAGTATAATTGTTTTAAGATCGAAAGGTTGACATAATGTCTTATTTTACATAAAATGCCTATACAACGCTTTATATTTTTTTTTCGATATGAGAGATATGTTGTTTCCAAGACAAATGCGAGTCAAAAAAGACTCCAAGATAATTTATACTCTTGGCTTGCTTAATTTCATTATCACCAATAAGGATCTTAACAGAGTGTCTGACACGCTTTTGAACAGGATGGAAAATGACAAAATTTGTTTGACTGATATTGAGTGATAATTTATTTGAACAAAGCCAATTCATTAAGGAAAGTTTCCATATCGACCAGACTCTTATTGGTATAAAAAATGTTGGTATCATCGGCAAATATATGGAAATCAAGTTGTTTGCAGCAGTTGTGAAAATCATTAATATATAAAAGAAATAGTAGAGGGCCCAAAATTGAACCCTGTGGGACCCAATGTCTAATAACCATTTCACTAGATATCACATTTCCAATGCAAACCTGTTGTCGTCTATTTTCTAAATACGACGAGAGCCATTTTGCAGTAATACCACGGATACCATAAAAGTTAAGCTTTTTCATTAAGAAAGTGTAGTCGATCGTATCGAATGCTCTGGAAAGATCAAAGAAGATCCCACAAGCATACGAGCCCTCTTCTATTGGTCTTTGTATTTTATTATTAATCACGAGAGTTGCATTGGCAGTTGAGTACCTTTCTCTAAAACCAAATTGTTGGGAGTAAAGGATATTATATTTATCAATATAAGAGGTAAGGCACTTTGCTACAAGATTCTCCATGATTTTGTTAACAACAGATAAAAGAGAAATTGGCCGATAGTTATGCATATTAGTCACTGACTCTTTTTTTATGGACTGCAATAACATTTGCAATTCTAAATTGATAAGGTACAAAGCCATTGGAAAAAGAAAAATTATATATTATTTCTAAGGGGACCGTCAAATGTCTCTTTAGAAATTTAAGTAAGTGCGTTGGGATACTATAAGGTTCTTAGAATTCTGTAACAGGCATATTTCACCTTCAGTTTCTGTAACAGTTACTGGATAAAGACAGAAAGTATTTGGTAGTGGAGATTGCAGAAAGAGTTCAGGCTGGACATTACATTCAGGAATTTTAACTGCTAATTTGTCTGCCAATATTGGAAAAATAGGTATTTAGGTTAGGTGCAATGGCTGCAGTATCCTTTATTTGATTATTACAAATTAGCTTGCGAGGCAAATGCTTTGAGCCACTAGATTTTGTTTGAACTAGTTCTTGAATCCCACTCCAAATATTGTTTATATTCCTTTCATTAATCAGAAAATAATCTTGGTAGTATCTTCGTTTGCTAATTTTTAGTAAATGATTAATTTTGTTACGGTACAACTTATAATGGTTGAAATGCTAATTAGTGCGGGATTTAGCAAACTTTCTGTACAAAGCATTTTTTTATGCTAATTGATTTTCTTTGGCCCTTGCTTATCGAAGGTTTTAAAAGAAATTTGTTCTCCTTTTTAGAGACTCTTCGGAGAGGAGCGTGCGTATTGATAATATCATCAATGCTAATATAAAAAAGCTGGAATAAATAATCTACATCAAGAAAATTCTGGTCACAATGCAAAATATCATGCCAGTTAATTTTGGTTATATCAGCAAGCAATGCTTCCTCATTAAACTTTGAATAATCTCCCTTATAGGCTATGAAGTCTGTGTGAAAGACTTGAAGCTTGTTAACAATAAGAAAGTTAGGAAGGTGGTCTGTAGTACCACACAAAATATTTGCACTAACAGTTTGATGCTCTAATGAGTTGAAAAAAATGTTATCAATAAGAGTGGCCGAGTGATGAGTAATGCGAGTGAGTTTAAGTATGTGTGGTAAAAAACAAGTAGCACTAAGAATGCTCACAAATCGCTCCGTGTCAAAATCTGAATTCCATTTAAGCAGGTCGAAACTGAAGTCGCCCATGATGAAACATTGTTTATTACCTTTACTGTTAATAATGTGTTTATTAGCCAAAAAGTCGTGTAATGGTAGGGTCAGAACTGGGATGCCTGTACAAAATGTCACAAATGATATTGCTCTGATGGGGGCAATCAATCCCAATCCACAGTGACTGGAACCCAAATTCTGAACAGGAAAGTTCTTCAATAACAGTGTATGAAAAATACTCCTCGAGCTTGAGAGAGAGTTGGCTGTGATATGAATTGGTAACCAAGCATATCAGTATTACTAATAGGGACCTCGTCTGATCTTATTTTGGTCTCAGAGAGACCGAGAATGGTCTAGATCAAATAGCAACTGATGTAGATAGTCATAATTAGCTGAGAGGCTTCGAACATTAAATGCAAAAGTGAAAATGCCTTATCATTATAGATTGCCTTGATTTCCTTGCTTGAATGGAAATCATGTGGTGAAAAATAATTGAAATTGACAGCTGATGGTAGTTGACGATCTACATCAATATCATTTAAACTAGGAATCTTAATGGAATCCATTATTTCATAACAAGGCAAAGAATCAAGGTTCAATTTTGCTAAATGCTTAGAGCAAAGACAAGCTGTATCAGAATTAAAACAAAGCTCCTTAAAAGCCGAATTGTCAATATTATGGAAAGAGAAAACTTCACCTCTGCAGTAGAAACATATCCAGGTGTCATTGGATCTACTATAATGGTTATACTCTTTAACAGATCGAAATGTGCACTTCAAATATAACCACTTAAGGCAGGAATCGCATTGAATTCCTCTAAAATTGTCTTTTACAATTTTGGAGGATTTATGACAAGAACAATCCTCTATTATGCCAAAAGTGGGGTGTTTTAATTTCTCTTCAATAAATAATGATATTGAATGTAATAATCAATATAATAAATATTATTTAGCAATATAAGAAGAATATTATTACTTAACTTGCCTGTGGTTGCACTAGGTAAAAGAGAACCATTACTGTGAGTCACTCCCTGAGCAGCAGGACTGGGATATTTTGCCCTCAACTTACCAAGATCGCCTTCGCCTTCGATGAGAACCCATTTATGCTCCCTCCATCTCTACTAATCGTTTCTTCAAGCTTTCATTTTCAGAATGTGCGAAGTCAATTGACTCTCGTAAATCATTAAATTTAGCCCCAATCAACTTCTCCACCTCACTTCGACTTACTGTGCCCATAGTATTCTATGTAAGGGCAAAAACATGCACAAAAAACTCGTTATAAGCACAATAAAGCGGGAGCAGTAACAAACACTGCCATCTTGGACCACTACCGCTGACCTAATCCTGGTCCTTGTACACAATTCCTTGCTCCACTGTACATAGCTGGTAGAAGCTTCAAAATTCAATCAGGTACTCCAACAACTCACGTGCTCCACCACAATACTAATTTTGGCACTGTCAAATGCAATTCTCAGATAAACAAATGCTAGGTGGAGGTCGTTGTTCTTGGCTATATATTTTTCTTCGACTTTTTGCAGAATGAAGCTAGCATCCATTGTGCCCTTCCCAGGAAAGAAGCCAAACTGCATGTCATTGATCTTAATACAGTCTTAAAAGATCTTTTCCATTACTCACCAACACCCTTCAGCACATGCTCAGCTCAGTAAGCTTAACCCTTGCTTCGTTTTCATGATTCAGAGCATCAACTTTTCCCTTTTACAGCCTTAGTACAATGCTTTCATTCCATTTAGAAGGTATATTCTCATTTACAATCTCATTGGCCAAATCTGCAACATGACAACACACACCAGAAGATGCCTTCAATATTTCTGTTACAATTCCGGAGGAGTCAGGTGCTTTTCCTGCTTTCATTTTCTTCAGAGCTTTCAGCTCCATTTCACTGGTGATAAAACAAGCTAGGCATGACACCAGCTCAACAGAAGGAAGGTTTTCTGACCAACGGAATGATATTTAGCAGGCAATTGCAATGTTGTTGCAAGGCTTTCAAGTTGGCACCCTTGTCAAATGCCATATTGCCATCGTCATCAATCAGACTTTTTCACCCACTACATCTTGATGTTCCTAGCACATCTGTTATTGCCACCCAGTAGATGATATCCACAACCATGTCAAGTGGATCAAACAGGGTTTTTTTCAGCTTTCTTTTCAGAAAAATACACTGCTCTTTTGGAGTGGTACTTAGACCCAAGTATTCCTCTTTCCAACCTTTTTCTCCATTTTTCTGAGCCTTCCATAATCTCTGCTTTTCCCTGATGTATACCAGAGTGTCTGGTAACATAACTAATTCCCTGATTTAAGAACAAATGGGGTTCAACATGCTGCCTTCAGTATAAAATCTTTTGCAAATTGGTTGGGGTATTTTACATTGGATTTAATGTAAGGAATCTTGGGTATATGGTGTTGCTGTAAATTGGTTTATTGCTAACTTATTTGAAAACAGTTGTTCTTACGGTTACATTCTGGTTGTCACGTTTATGTGGTACCAGGAGTGGAAACAATTCAAAAATCACACGAAATCTGACAGGATTGAAGGTGTAAACTAAATCCAGATCAGCAGTATGGATTTTAGATTAAGCCTCCAGAGCCGCTTAGGACGGATGTCAACTGGAAGGATTTTCAACAACGCTCTGACTTTTATTTACAAGCTATCAATGACGGTAAGTTTCTGGCCAAAGAAAAGTAGCATTACTTTTAATTGTTGCAGGCCAGGGTGCAGTTGATATTTTCAACACTTTAAACCTTTCTGAAGAGAAGAAATATAAGGAAGTAATAAATGCTTTTAAATAACACTGTTCGCTGTGACAAAATGAAATCTTCGAAGGTATGTCTTCAAAAGCAGAATCCACAAAGAATCCAAATCTTTCGAGTCGCTTTTGATAGTAAAGGGTTAAAGTATGCACTTGTAATTTTGAAACATTGAAAGACTGTATGATACGTGATCAGATAGTGTTCAGAATTCACGACACTGCTACATGAGAACCACTGCTGAGAACTAATTTTGGACAAAGCGATAGAACTTTGCCAAACAGTGGAAGCTGTACAACAAGTGAAAACACTTGATCGGGGTGTCAAAGTGAATGCAGTTTGAGCAAGAAAATCACAAAAGCTCGCCATAGCTGACAAAAAAAACGGTCACCAATAAAGGCAAGGACAAACATAGGTACAGTTCACATAACCAGCTCAACAAAAATACTGGTGGTGCAAGTAACAGTTGTACTAGATGTGGAACTAGTCATGCTTATGCAAAAGAAGCTTGTCCAGCTTTTGGAGTGTACTGCAGTAAGTGTAAGAAGCAGAACCACTATGCTTGTTGCTTTAAAACATGTCAGCCACAAAATCAGAGAAGTTGCCAAGTTTGAGTCATTGCCCAAGAAGATGATGATCCAGATCCAGGTTGCATAAATGATGACACTGATGAGGATTTCTTTATCAGCACATTATATGGACAAGAAAAGAAAATGAACCAAGACCAGTGGTATCAGCCATTACTCATCAACAAGTCGATCATTCCCATTCTGCTCAACACAGGAGCCGAAGCCAACTTGTTCATAGAGTCTGATTTGTCTTTGTTAAATACTAGCACTACAGTTAATTAGACACATGTCAAATTGCATGATTATAACAAATGTGCAATGAAGAGCAAAGGTGTTTGTAAGCTTGACATTAGAGTTAAAGGTCAAAAGTAGAAGGCTATCTCTCAAAGGCATAGAAGGTGTTAAAGTTTTGATTGATGATGTACTGTTATTGGGCAAGTCTAAACAAGAATATGATAAAAAACTAGAGAAAGTTTTGCAAAGATTGAAAGACTATGGTGTGAGGCTAAACACAGATAAATGTCAGATTGGTGTCTCCAGTGTTACATACATGGGCGACAGACATTCTGTTCAAGGTATACAACCGATGCCTGAAAGGGTAGAAGATATCAAAAAGTTGCCTAAACCAACAAACAAACCGTCATTACAAAGGTTCATGAGTACAGTTAACTACCTAGGCAAGTTTATTCCTAATCCAGAAACACAGCTCTCAGGTCTTTACTGCAAAACTCAGTAGAATTTTCATGGCAAACATCACATGAACAGTGGACAGATCTTAAAAATTGTTTAAAATCAAGTCCATGTCAGGCTATTTCGACCCAGCATTAAACACAATGGTTAGTGCAGATGCATCAAAAGATAGCATAGGAGCAGTTTTGTTACAGTTGCATGAAAAAGATTGGAAACTAGTAGCATATGCAGCCAGATCTATGACTAGTGCAGAATGCAGATATACACAGATAGAAAAGGCGTGTTTAGGATTAATCTATGTATGTAACAAGTTTGATGCATACATTTATGGATTGTCAAAAGTTGTATTAGAACCTGATAACAAGCCGCTAATAGCCATAGCAGAGAAAAGCTTGAATAACGTGCCAGTTAGGTTCCAAAGGCTTATGATAAAAACTTTGATCTCAAGTATACCCCAGGGACGTTTTTACACATTGCAGACACATTGTCAAGGGCCAAGTAAGAAAATCAGAACCAGTCACTCAGTGTTGATGTTAGCTCACAAGTTCAGCAAATCAACAGTACTTTGCCATGTTCAGGTGACAAGCTAAGTCAGATAGCTGCTGCCAAAGCAGCAGATGCAGAATTATGTGATGTAAAGAACTGTCTCCAGAATGGCTGGCCTGACACATTTAACACACTGAACTATACATTCAGACTCTTACTGGCATGCCTGCAACATAGCGTTCAGTTGGGGAGCCAATTTTCCGGGGTCAGGGCAAGCACATACCCAGTCAGGGTCCAGGTTAAGTAATAGCGAGCAATGTATAGGGAAGGGTTCCTTGACAGATACCAACTGTATGAAGTCATCATTTCAGATAAACCCTTTGAATTTGTCCTTCTTGAGTTACACCTAAGTCGTATAGGAAAAACCAAGCATCAAGCATTCAGTCAGTCATCACGTTACAGCCATTACGTCTTGCATCACAAAATTGCCATCATCTGATTATGGCCTATTATTATCAGAACCAAGCAGATATTTGTCCTAATTCATATCAATGGACGATCACAGACTATGACAGCCTAGTCCCCACAAATCACATTTCAAGAAAAATAGTTTTTCTGTATTTTCAGGTAATAGATGAGTACAATTTCCATCGCTTATTTCTGATGCTACTTTACACTCGTATTTAGTGGCAGTAGCAACAAATGGAGGCAACAAATACTTCTTAACCAAGGCCACCACATGTGATAATTCTATTTCCTTTAGTTTCCAATTGGACAATGGATTGCAGTCCGAATTAGCCTCTGTGACCGATCCCCAGCCAGATTTACATCAAGGTTGGGGTTGGGCAGGCCTACTGCAATAGCCATGTATTGGACACCAACACCTTTTGCTAAACTACACATTCCTTATTCAGATTCAACTTACAGTTATGTACCGGCTTAAGGTCATGTTGCTTTACCAGAAAACCTGGATATAATCAGTCTGACTTTAGTTTCCACCTGATTCAAGGGTAACAAAATAGTTTCCTCTCCTTGCCATAAAATAGAATACATGGAATAAAATACATGGAATAGAATACATGGAAAGGACTACAATGAACTTCATTGCAGGCAAGAAGAAGACAAACAACTATTGGGGTCATGTACAGTCAATGTGCCATTTTCTAACTGCAAATACACAACATGTGTATATCAATAAATTAATATTATAATCTATCATTCAAGTACCCTAATTAAATTACCATATAAATAAATACTGGATGTTACAGTGGCAAAAGACAAAAGTTACCTGAATTTTACAGACGTTGCAACACATTATTGCTTACATGGAATACAGTTTGGTACTTCTACTTTCAAGGGTTTTTCATAGTACGGT
>JANTCA010003834.1:0-10539 GCA_024741275.1 Chironex yamaguchii | reverse complement strand
GTGTCATCAAAAACAAAATTGATATCTGAATCACTGGCAACACATAACTTCTTCCTCATTATCACCTGACATTGTGTGAATTTGGATGAGATATCAACAACATTTAAGCCAAATTTATTTTTCCTAAGCATGATGATATCAAGAGTCCCAGATAATAATATATAATAATAATAATAATAATAATAATAATAATAATAATGATAATAATAATAATAATAATAAGATAAGGATGATGATTGGTAATGGTGATGTTTGGTAATGATAATAATGTTATTTGATGATGATGATCATAGTTTGGATGATTATGATGCTTGATGATAATGGTGATAATTATGATGGTAATAAGTATGGAACTTAAATAGAGCCTTATGAAAAGTGAAAATACATAGCCCAGTAAAAGCCTCAACTCAAAGACAAGATAAACCTCTTGGTATTCGGTTTCTACCGAAATTACCAAAGATAAGGACATTCAAATTTAAACATGATATAAATAATACAATTCACTCACATGAAGGCATTCTTTGCTGAATACATAATCCCAAATCTGACGCTCAACATCCCAGTTTACCAAATAACCCTAAAAAAGCAAATAAATTAACCTTGATTAGCACTTCTGTCCATTTCCCATCTTTTGTAAAATTGAATTAAATTAAATTAAATTATTTAATCAAATTCAATTAAATTCTATACATATTTGAAGTAAAATTGATGTTTTATTTGTTCAAGTCTTGATATAGTTGATGACAAGTTTAAGATCAACCAGTTGACACACTGATCACTTCCAAAAAATTAGTTTTCTTCCAGGATAAGAGGTATCTCTAGATAGCCTTTGCAAATGTGACCAGCTGAACTTTAAAATGTTCCATTCAACATACCAACAAATATTGTGTCAAAAGGTACTATAATGATCTATCAATAATCATACCTATATTTGACAAAAAGAATGATGTCAATTCTTTACAAAAGATGTAAACATGTGAACAAGAATAAAGTTAGTTAAGCTAGTAATAACACGTAAACAATTAAATTTCAGATAAATAAAAAGGAGAAACCCTGTCTAATTGTTATATCATTGCCTTAACAAGAACATGATAATAAAAGCTATAACAAAATGTTTTAGTTATTTCACTTAAGACAGAAAAAAAAGAAAGAGGCAATTCACATGACGAGTGTATGATATCGCAGGCCGCTCTGTAAGGTTGTTTAAATGCAAGTGACAGATCATGCACCTGCTAGTGACTTTTCCAGCTAAGTACAAGATTACTACATTTTTAATGTAGATACATGGTCTGCTGATCCATGACGACTGAAGAGAATGATAAAAAGTGCACCTAATTTCTTTAGCGTGCATGTGGACACTTGCATGCACATGCAATTGCAAATCTTAAACAAACAGGCATCATTCTGTTTCTTGAAGCTCACAATGCACAGTTTAAGGACACATGAGGACCATGCATTACCTCTTGGATGAGCAAAAAGGAATCTGCTTTTCAGAATACTGACAGCACTTTCAGGATATGTGTGGCTTAATTAAGTAGTAAAGTGTGGTTGGTTGAGTTTTTGAATTGGATTCTGTTGTATGACTAAGGCCATTTAAAATGTTATGTTATACCTCACCGATGGATGTGAATCGCCTTTAAACCAATGAACGTGCATCTACAGGGCACTTTTGGCAACCAAGTCCACTCGTGCAAAAAGAGCTGTGCAGAGAACAGTGATGTCTAGTTACACTGAGATGAGAAGCAGAGTTGCATTACGGATCTGGCATTGACTTATCTGGGGATTCACTACAATATACACTGAAATCCTATACCTTCCAAAGATAGGATGCATATAATGAAAAGCTGATGCCCTCTATGTTAGACCAGAAAAACATACAGAGTAACATGATCACAAATTGCACCTTATGCCAATGACTGTAGAGATAAAATGAGACAAAGATACTAGCTTGTACATAAATGTGGATGCAAGAATACCAAATGCATTGGCAACAAAACAGGAAAGACGCAAAACCGACTTAATTTGTATGGTAAGCACCTGATACTCATCCAATCATTGCAAAAACTGACTACATTTTACTAATACCTTCTTAGCAATGCAATACAAAATTTATAATTCTATGCTCAACTGACTATCAATACCTTCCGAAAGGATCACAGAGCAGAAGCAGATTTGGGGTCTGGTAGAGTACGTGAACTAATTAAGAAGTGTACAGTACTGTTAACTAATACTAACATAAGGCTAATAATATAGTATAAAAGTCAATCTTACCCGTTGAAAAGGAAGCACATAAAAAAGGCCAGAAAAATCCTTGCAATTGTTGACCTGATCACCAACGAAAAGTTTTCCTCTTTCACTTTTTGCTTTTGTGACACAGTTGGGTATAAATCTGACAAAAATGGTAAATAATAGTGGATATGACAACAATTTTGCAAGCCAGAGGTTGCGAGCCCAAACCTGCATCACCACAAACAAAACAGCACTGATGAGACCAGGTAACAGGAGCCCACTCTCATAAAGAGCTGATTTCCTAGCAAATTTCCTAACCTTGGCAATGGAATCTTATAGTGAACAATGGGGAACACCAGAGGAGCTACTGGCATACATCCGGCTTGAGCTTTATACAAAATGCACCTTGGATCGCAGCTCTGCCAGTCAATGTCCTTAAAGATGTTATTATCAGCTCAATTAATTAGTTAGACCATAAGACAAAGTAGATGAACAGATACATTTTAGATTTAATTCCCATTAGATACACTGTCTCCATTCGGTCCCTGGTAGCAAAAATCCACCCCGAGAAAATAAAAATAATTAGTCGCGTTACATTCCTTCACCTCGGATCAGGCTTGGACCTGTCATCTACATTGGCAGAGAATTAAAATGGGCCTAATCTCTGCTCTTGCTGTCGCAAAGAATTTATCTGATTATCCAACAATTATGTTATATTGATATAATGAGTATTATGCTGTTTTAAAAAATTTAAGCGATATTCGTTGGAGCAAGTAGCAAATTCCTGACATAAATGTGCCATGATAAACTCCCACTGACGCCGAGATTTTGATAAAGTCTAACTTAACGCAAAACGTATCTATTTTTATAGAACGGTGCAAAACATAAAGAATTACAGAGGTACCAAGGTGAGTAACGAAAACCAGGTGAGATAATTATTGACTTTGGTTTACTTTGGTTCTTTCGCTGTTTTCAATCCAGCCTTGAGCCAGTGGGCGCCATTGTCCACGATAACTGTATTAGTCATGATGGGTCTTATATGCCATGGAGTAAACGATAAAAACCAAACATGGACCACTGAAAAAAATTATTCAAGCACGTGCTTTGAGGTACAAAGTTACTGATTTAATTGTAAACAACAGAAAGGAATCAATGTCTCTATATTGCAGTAGCCTCGGCTTTGTTCCGCATAATTAAACTGAGGCTATTAAATAACAGAGGCATGTAAGGTGGAAGAGTAATGGCAATAAACATGATGATGATGATAGTTATGAATATGATATTGATTGTGATGATAAATATTGTGGTAACGATAATTATATCCTTAACAAACTTGATAATAATGATGTTTATGACCAAAACAAATTATATTCCGCCCTCTTTTGTTGGTGCGCCCTACATCAGGTTGCCCTATAAATCCATTTGTTATATCGTGATCATCTGTTGATGGCGAAAAGAAAATTACTTTCGCAACAAAATTCGTCTGAAAAGTGGATAAGTTAGCATCTAACATTTTCAAAGAGATTTCTTATTTTACTCAGATTCATTTTGTCGAAGTTCTCTATCATACTTGCGGCAAAGTTTTGCTTGTCAGTTACAGCTGTGCCTTGGTCGCTTGCAGCTGCGTTAATGAAATGCAATCTGAGTATTTTTAGTAACATTCTCACTGTTAGCAGAAATACATTTTATTTTATCATTAAATACCTGTAATAAGTTACATTCTAATCAGGAATGGGTGTAGATATTGATCGTTGGATTGATATCGCCAAGGATTGCAAGTACCTGCCTGAGAATGATTTAAAGGTAAGTTGGTATTTAGGTATTGCGATGCAAGTTAGGTTTGTTCAACTTGGGATGATGTTCGCTTTAAGAAGAATTCTTGTTTGGTAAAAGGGTACATTCAAATACATGTACATAAGTTAACCATACTCTATACTCATAACGTACGTGAAATGATCGCCATTGCTGTCCATAGCCATCAAAACAAGGATATAGTGTTCGTGTAACTTCTAAAATATAACATACAAATTGTGATATTCTGTTGCATGTCTAAGGCCTTATAGGTCGAAAATTCACTGATGGACCGCTCTCCAAGAACAATAAAGTTAGAAATATATTTGCTTGTTGTGTAAGCCTACAAACACAACGGTACTACTTTACATCATCGCCATTAATCAGAATAGGAATTCTGAGCTGTGAATTGCACTGGACATGTTTTCACAGTGCATCCTGGAATCTGATACTGTAAGATATACCTACTGTTTTTATGCCAGTGTAAAATCCGGAATGATGTTTTGCAATAATTGATGAGACCCACAAAAGTTCTTCAAACACATCAATAACCTGCATCCCAACAACTTCAGCATGAAAAACGAGGTAGGAGGACAGTTATCTTTCCTTGATGTATTAGTAAAGAGGCAGTCAGATTTGCAGCATCTCGGTTAATATTAGCAGAAAGCGGACTCACACAGACCATTACATCAACAACACATCAGACCGTTAAGCCACAGTTTGCAACAGTGTCATCACTTTTTGAAAGAGCAAGACCTCATATCGAATCCTGATGACCTAAGGAAAGACAAAAAGCACCTTAACCTCTGGCACTGTTCAGTTAGGACTACTGAATCAAGGATAGGCACGTACACCAAGAAAGTGTCGGTTGCATGGGAAATTTAACGTCTAAGCCTTAGCATGGATTGGCAAATGAGAATGATTATAGACAAGAAGACTAATACCACAACCAGGTAAACAAAACACACTATTGTGCTTCTCAAAATGTAAGCAAAAATGGTATCTACTCTTTTATGTTCTGAAGATATTTGCATGCCAACAATAAAAAGACACTCAAAAACCACAGAATCGATATAACGTCTCCCTTTAGGTACTTATGTCCCGGTCATTTCAGAGGTGTACATGCTAAGACACAATAAGCTATACCATCTTATTTCTAGTAAGGATGTTTGTCTCTCCAATGGATATCAGTTTACAGATATCCAGACTGCCCTAAGCAGGACAGCTGCGATCAACAGAATTTCACAAACTTTTGACTAAATCTATATGCCTTTAATAAGTTGTTTCTATTTAAATGATGCAAAAATCATCTGGCAAAATTTTTTGTATACAGCAACTATGAAATACTTTGCAAAACGTCAAGCTTCTGAATGATGAAGTAGTTTTGAACTGCATCTCTAAAGAAAGAATTTTTAGTTATGGACAAGGAAGCACAAAATGTACTGCATTCTGTGCACAACACAAATCCAAATATTTGGGAGAATAGAAAGACAATTTTCCAAATTGGGTCACAATAGGTTATTCTTGTAGGTTATTATAAGATGCAGGATGCCATTGGGAAATCTTGCTCAGTGTTATGCAATTAAATTAAAAGGTATACAGAGTGATGGTAAGGACCGTGCTGATTGAGATAGGGCATGTTAAGGGTTTTGCAAAAAATTCAGTTACATACATATTTTATAAGCAACTCGTTTATAAGCAACTGACCTCAATTTGCAAGATTATTAAGCAACTTCAGTTCTGGATATGTTTGAGCATAAGCACCTCAATAAATTTTGAGTTCTGTTCTTGAACTGAGAACCAGATTGTATTCTGATATTTGATATTTGAAATTGTGGTGTGCAACAGTTACAGCATACCCCAAATGCGATAGAGCATTGCAGCAGGGGGAAGGACATTGGATGTATCGAACATCTATGTAATGCTTTACTTGAGCAAAATAACACTTTGTGCATGCAATGAAAAGCACTTGTAACACATGTGCATGTGCAATCCCATGCATGAAACAAAAAGGCCCGGTTAAGGAAATGCACTTCCACTTTGTCACTGCTTTTTCAGGAAATTCTCTTATCAAGGAGAAGTATTTACGAAACCTTTGTAAACGACATTGTGAAGCCCGAAAAATGCTTATCATACATGACCTTAATTACTGCCAAGGCCCACCCCTGGCTATGGCTATTGCCGATAAAATGTAACTGTGGTAACTTTCCTTTTGAGGAGAAGTGCTATCCATGTCTAAACATTTAATTTAAAAGGTCTTAGGCATGTGATACAATTGATGATCTAGTACCATGGTGCTACTGGATGAAACAAATTGTAAGATTTGTAGCTTTAAAAACCAAATGGTTCATCTATGATTATTTGATATACATTGTTTTAGTTATGTGATAGAATGTATTGGCTAATATTGAGTCTACTTTGTCTGTCTTTGCTATTTAGAAACTTTGTGACTATGTGAGTGATCTACTGTTGGAAGAATCTAATGTACAACCAGTGACAACACCAGTCACAGTTTGTGGAGATATTCATGGCCAGGTACATTGCGATTATTTTTACTCTTTTATAACAGATGTGTTTATTTGAAGACAAGGATTGGCCATCTCGTGCTTCTGCACTTGCCTTCTGTGTCTTAGAGAGCTACTTGTCACTTACCTCCATGTCAGTTAAATTGGAACCACCAACCTTACTCATCACCAACTTGATTTATGATGGACTAATTTTGATCCATTAGAAGTTTATTGTATTTCTACACTTTTCTTTCTGACGATTTATCCTCTGAAAATTATCAGACTAAAAAAACTTTTAATTATTGTTTTTACCACAATGTTGCAAATTTTCTAGGCAAATTTCAATTTTTCTGGTACCGAAAAATAAATTGGTATAAATTTGGATTATAATTGGACTATAATTCTTTTCCCATGTCAAAATACATTTGGCACTTTTCTGCATTTTTAATATATTGTAACTAGTTATAGCCCATGTGTGGATTAAGGCCAGTTTCACAGGTTTGAAAAAACATGTCGAAATTCTGAGAAACTTTTTTATTATGGATAAAGAACCCTTAGGATGTGTTATAGGAAGAAAGATGAAAAAGCTGTATTTCAATTTTTTCTAACATTGTCTACCCTTTTATCCCCATGGAAGGTTGGTATTTGCACCAATATTTGACCTTGAGTTAGCCGATAGACAGTTCATTATGACATAATTATATAGGATATGTAATAATCCACTGCTTTAAACAGCCTTGTGGAATTTAACAAATTGTGTTTTGTTAAGGATTTTGAATGTGGTGAAGTGTGAATGCTTAAAAGTGTGTTAATGATGCTTTTTAGCATTTCAGTGCAGCACACAGACTATACTAATCTCACTGTGTCCTTATTACTTATTGCAAAATACAACAGTTGGAGAACAACAAATACATGACGAAAAGGTATCCAACCTGATTTTGATTGTGCAAAGGCATGTTGAGCATTTAAAATGGAGACCATGGGACATTGTTAGTATAGTTGATGTAGAAACGAAAAACGCTTTTTCAAATTAAAAATTAGAGAATGTGAGGAACGAGCAAATAGTAAATGTAACATACCAGTGTACTATTTTTGTATCAGTTTGATGCTTTTCTGTATCAGTTACATTTAAAAGAAGGTGTTTGGAAATAGTAAAAGGGTGTGATGGTTATTCTTTCCATGAGCTTTGCGCCATTTCGTCAGGTTAACTTAGTCAGCTGAAAGTCCAGATTCTGTAGTCTGCATTAGTGGTACTCTTGTGTTGAAAATGGAACTGTTTTGAAACAAACAGTGTATCCCCTTCTTATTCATACAGATTTACCAGCAGTTTTAATTTGACTAAAATCACATGTATAATTATACCTAGAGGGGCAATGTCTCACTCACCTGCTAAAATGCTAATGCCGTGGTCTGTTTAAGATGAAGCTGAGTTAATGATCTCATTTGGTATATTTCACCTAAGAATTAGCAGAGAAAGATAAAATGAACATATGTAGACTGCAATAAATTTTCAACTGACCAGATCCAATAGTGATGATGTGCATCTGTTGCGAGCAATGATGAACGCAACACTAGGTGTAGGTACTCAGATGACTGATTAGTCCAATCCAAGCTCAGAAGAACATGCCACAGACTGTGCAGGTGATTGAGTTGTTTGGAGTAGATGTTGAAGCTCTGGACTTCCTTTTAGCATGCTTTCTCCTGGCCTCAGCCAAGTGTTGTCCCACAGCAGCAACACCTTTGGTGACACAGGTCCAGCAGTTTCGTCAGTTTAAAGCCATAGTTTCTCAGGTGTTCGGGTCAATCTGCATCTGCTTGAAGGACAGTTTCCAAAAGTCTTTGAAGCATTTTCGCTGACCTCCTTGACTGTGCCAGTCATCTGACAGTTCCCCATAGAACAGCTGCTTTGGTATTCGTGAGTAAGGCATGTGGACCACATGTCCTGCCCATTGAGCTTGGTGTTTCACGAGCATGGTATAAACAGACTCCATGCCTGCCATGGTGAGAACTTCAGTTTCAGGCACATGATCCTGCCATCTTACTTTTAGGATCTGCTGAAGGCATGTCAATTGAAAGTGGTGTAGTTTTCTGGCATGTCTTTTACACTGTCCAGGTTTCACAAGTAAGAGAAGTGATGGTAAGACAACTAACTACTTGGTACACCTTGAGCTTAGTCCCCAAGCTGATACCCCTGAGCTCCCAAACAGTCTCCCCCAGCCTGCCAAAACTTGGCTGGCTCGTGCAATTTTGTTATTAGTGTCATCATCAATATGGACTGCTTGAGATAAGGTGCTCCCAAGGTAGGTGAACGTGGACACGACAGGATGCTGCTGTTCATTTACAGTTATGTCAGGTTCAACAAAGGCTGGTTTTGGGTGGGTTTGTGCATAACTTATCTTTTTGACACTGATGGTGAGGCCAAAGTTGTCACATGAGGTGGAGAGGCTGTCCATGGGCAACTGCAAGTCCTGTTCTTTGCCAGCATACAGTGCACAGTCATCAGCGAACAGGAACTCGTGAAGAACTGTTGTCTTGACTTTTGTTGGAGCCTTGGGCCTCCGCAAGTTGAACACACTGTTATCAATTCCATATCTGAGACTGATGCCATTCAATTTGTTACTGAGGACACTATTCGGCATGGTAGTGAAGAGCATGCTGAACAGAGTCAGTGCAAGTATGCAGCCCTGCTTTACACCATTTGACACATCAAAAGCATTGGAGCAATCCCCATCCTCCAGCACGCGGGCTGTCATACCATCGTGGAACTGTCTTGTCATGGTAATGAACTTGCTTGGACAGCCAAACTTTGCCATAATCCTGCAGATACTTTCTTGATTTACTCCAGTCGAAAGCTTTGGTTAAGTCAATGAAGGATCTTATGTGAGACTGGATACCAGTCATTCAACAGCTGCCGAATTGCAAAGCTGCTTTGATTCCTATGGAAAGCAACCAGATGACCTCAACCACTCATGTGCAGTTTCCCCACCTGTTGCTTTGCTGCTCACCTGTTGCCACGCCTCATCCACATAGTCAGCCGCAACCAGACTTTACTATTTACCCATAGCTGGGGTATGTATTGGTTGAACCTCAGGACATATCCACATGCTGGTGGGCAATAAGGAAAACCTGCAGGGTACATGCACCCCTGGAGGCTTCTGTCAGGGTTACCTCACCCTTAGCCTTTGATTCAAAAACTTTACCCTGCAAGGCAGTGTGGCACCAGATTTATTACTTACGAGGCTGGAGACCCACCCAAAGGCAGAGCCCACATCAGCCAAAACAGTCTGCACCATGAGTAGGAGGGAGGGTTGGCTTGTCTGGGAAAAGTTATAGATGATACGCTAAAGGCTGTGTACATACACCACCAGATCCAATAATACTAATAGTACCAAAGAGATGGAAGAATTACCTTATCACCATGGTTTTTACTTCTGATGAAGCTCCATTATGGTTGTCTTTGGATTAAATTTGCATGCCAATGCTACACTCAAAAAAGGAACGTGTCTTTGAACATATAATGAAAAAGGCAATATATTGGCAAAGATTAGCAATACCTAATTGGACTTGTATTGCAATTCGCCAATCCTCCCAGTCGTCCTTATCCTTCAGCTTTTTTGAAAGTGATTGTAAAATGAGCGTATAAATGATCCTCTGAAAGACATCAGGCTGTTGTGGTAGTGGTTGAGTCATTATTATTAATCAAATCCAATAATAAATCAAACATCAGTTACTAAAGAATAGACTGGGCCCATAACCTGCTACACTCAAAAAAGGAACGTGTCTTTGAACATATAATGAAAAACTAATTAACTAATGGTCCTTCTTTACTCCTTTATCTTTAATGTGTTTTCATGTACTAGTAAACTGGCCACTACATTGTCTAACTATATTAAAAGATGAAATCCTTGTGACATAGAGAGAGATGCAGGATTACTTAACACAGTAAATTTTCACTTCGAACTTCACAACGATCTCTTAAAACTTTTTCATTTTACACCAACAATTTATACTT
>JANTCA010003833.1:0-31113 GCA_024741275.1 Chironex yamaguchii | reverse complement strand
TTCATACTCTGAGAAGTGTCAGACGAAAAAAGCTTTTAAGTATGATTTTAGCGCAATGTCGCAAATTTTCAAGGCGATCTTCTAATTTCGAATAATGAAACTCAGATACAAGACTTTTCGCTCTGTCATCATAAGTTAAGCCCCTCGAGACGTATTTATATGCTTTGAGTGAGTTGTAGGCCTTTCTTTGGATTTTACTATACATACTAGATAAAGTTAATAAAATAGCAGAAAATGTCTTTAAATGAAATTTTTGGCCACAAATTTCTATTACTACCAAAGCCATACTCATACTCCTTTGTGGAAAGGTGATCAATATCAACTTTCAGTTTCGCCAGTTTCGGCTCATGTCTGCTCTTTTCATTTGCATTAAGTGTACAATAAGATTTTGAATGCTCCATTCTATTCTTAAACATAGCTATAAGTTTGCCAGCTACGATTAGTATCAGATTGTTGGTGTATAAAAAAGGTCTTTGAGCTCAGCCTACGCAACTCTAGCCACCAAGAAAGGTGGCCATAGAAATTACGCACATCACTTAAATTAATGGCTGTAATTACAACTTTACTGCTATTCTTACCACGCGACCACTGTGACGACCTCTATATGGAATTTGTGTAAACGGTGATAAATAGATACCTTGTACACGCAAAACACATGCTTCTTGTAAAGCGTATACGACAATAGACAGACACCTAACAACAAGGGTAGATGGTCGGGGTTGAATGACTTAAAGTCTTAGAACCTGTTCCTATTAAGCTGTCTAGATCGGTAGCAAAGGCGTCAGTTTTACAGTCGGGAGGACTGGGTTCGACACAATTATTAATAACGTCGTATTAAAACGTTAAACAGATCAGCAGAGGTTAATCTAATATTAACTCCTCTTTTCTAAACATTTACTTTTTGCTATGACTCACGCAATAACGCATTTATACAGAGATAACCCTTCATTTCATACATAAGAATGCTTTGTCGATAGCCTATGTGATGTTTTCTGCAATTGATGACTATACTCCGATACCTTTGATCTTTCGCAGTAATGATCCCTTGTGTTTTAAAGACGAAAAAGTTAACGTACCGGAGTAGGAGTAAGGCTTCTATATTATATGTGAATTTGAAATGCAGTTTTTGAAACACTCTTTGTACTGGTAAATATCTGCAGATAAGTTGGTCACAAAAATGGTACAAATATTGTATCTAAATGTTGACAGCTTTAATAAATAAATCAAGAACGTTCGAGGGGCCAGGTGTTAAGTGACTACAAAACGTATCGTGATAGCTACTTCAAGATCTCCTCTTGCAAGTATGAACTAAGTATTTCCAGACTATTAACATGTATATCAGCGTGACAAAACCTGTAATAACAAACGTTAATGGACGTACAACTAAAACATGTCAAATGAGAATAAAATTTATCATTTAAATGTTGCATTTGAAAGTATGACTTTCTTTATCACAAATATCCATTGTGTCTTGCTGAGTGGTAAATCTTAATGGATTACTTTGCTTTTATGTAATGTCTCTGATTAATGTATTACTTAATTTCAACTTTGCCACTAATAGACAGCAAATTGTGTTAAAGGGATAATCATTGATTATTGTGCTTCTTATTTAAGATTATATTTCGCTGCTTGCCTTCTTACTTTCCGAGGGAGAGTTTTTATGCCTACTTTCATTGTCTTGTTTCCTATACTAATCATAATAATGCTCACTATACATTTGGATATGAAAATATCAAAAGTTATCCGCAGAGATCTATTACACAGTTGTGGAAATTTTAAGCTTAATATCACTTGACAAGGTGCAATTCGGTTTATTTTTCGTCTTATCTTAACCTGGGTTTGATAATGTTTTGTAAAACAAACTTTAAATCCCACCAAGCTATAAAATTTGCCGCTAGTGCCGCTAAGTAAATTTCTTTTCAAGGTGATTAACTTTCTTCGGAGGCGAATTCATTAACTCAACAAGTAGAGTAAAAACCAGCTAATTGCATTACATTTAACATTGTAATTTTCTGCCGTAATTTCTGTTTTATATTAAAAGGTTTTTATAATTGATTAGGATGATCATGATTTCATGCATGACACCTCTTTGCTCATCGATTTTATTTACTCTCTGAGTACTTTAAGCTATTTTATCTTGAATCATGATCAATTTCACTTTCGCAAAGAAATAGGCCAGACTTACTACGAGGGACGTGGTAACAAATTACATCCATATGTAAAATTTAGCTGAACTCTTTTGGCTGCGAGTCAAATAATTTATCGTATTGACCAATGATTCCCAAGACCCTAAGCATAAACGTAAGCATCATGAACAGAACATTTCTCTTGCAGTACGCTTTTATGGGCGTGGCAACCAAACATGGCAGGAGCGTAGAGTTGGTAGGGAAGTTCCTTATGACGATAGCCATTTTGTAAAGACGACGGAAATTCAAAATTATAACCTCTGCTTTGTAAAATTGTCAGCTTATCCGTTAGATCATTGGGTCCGTTGAAGTATTCATTCAGGCTGATTGCAGCTGTGAGCTGCGAATCCAATAGGAAATTTTAAAAAAACAGTACAAAAGATGTTTATAAGATCTTTTAAATAATAAGATCATTTTCACTGGCTAACGTTATTAGTCTAATTAAGCACAGTATTGATATGGTAGCATAGTCATATGTCCTATGAACGTACCCTTAAAGCACCATCCTTTATTCACTATTTCCCTTAGTTGTCAAGACAATTCTTCTCCAAACATGTCTGTCTTCCACTTCTGTTCCTATATCCTGATTGTTTCATCGTTGAGTGTACTCTACAGTATTCTTGGCATATTCAAAAAGATATGTAAGATGCCAATTCCGATTAGGAAAACGTGACTCGCTGTAAAGGTCATTCCTAATACACCTGATCCTCCGATGAATCGAACAGAATGAAGGAGAAATGTCGCGAAGAAATGATAACGAGGCTATCGCCATATTGCATACTCAAGTGTGTTCAACGTGTTTGACTGTGCATCAGAAGAATGTCAAGATGGAATTCCTGCGCTTTATTTTATATCTTGACACTAATACGCTATGAAATACTATTATACACTTCAAAATCGTTTGGAAGTGATAATTTGCAAAACTAGTTTTGCCTTTGATACCAAAGTCTAAATTTACTGTGTAAAAACAAGATAATAAAAATTTCGTTGGTAAATCAGTTCATGCCACGGCTAATAGGTGGATAATACCGTTGCAATTCATCGTTTTATCAATCTGGTCTGTATAGACAAAGCTACTTAAAAAGTAATGTATGGGGCCAATGAAAAATGATTCAACGGCTTGGGGGAACTTTTTTGGTGATACTCTTTATGATAATTTGAGGGGGTAGGGGTATCAGCTCACATATTGCCTAACAAAACATTGTTCCCAAAATAGACGGACCTTTGATCTTTAGAACTTAATTACAAAACAACAGTGCAATAATATTTGACTGAATATTTTGACTTCAAAGCATTGCAAAATTTAGAGCCCTCCATTGATTGCAAATTATTTGTACAGGGAAAAGAAAGCTTGTTAGAATTTTCTTGCGAGTAATTTTAATAGTTACTGTTATGGCTGACAATAATAAGTACCTAATTCACAGGTCATTGGACAAACATATTCGGAAGCTTACCCAAAGAAGAAAGAGAATGATAGAATAGGAAGTATCGTTGATTTGGAGAGATATGAAAAAATGGTCTCTGAAAACGTGAAAGAATTGACTCATACAAAATTGCAGAATTGAAATTGATAGAATGGAAAAAGGAACTGAAGAATATGCCTTCATGTTTACAAGCACCGCTGGAAACAAAAAAGATCGGTTGAAGAACTAATTGTTACTTCCCATACTTAGACTCCAGTGAATCTTCATGATTAAGCAAGTTGTGCTGAAGCTCCGTCCACAGATGAAAAGGAAAATCAAAGGAAATCAAGTCCAAAACCGAAGAATGAAAACGTGAAAGCAAAAAATCAAATCGATATTCTCCTCTCTTTGTATTGATAACTAGGAAACGAGATGATGTCAGTCAAAGACGACGAGGAGTTGAAAGAGCGAAAAAAAGAAACGAAAACTTGAAAGAGATCTTAAGAGTGCAGAGGAGAACTGTCAATCATAGCAGAAATCCAGTTAAAATAGATTCCGTTCTTAGACAAAGGCATACAAAAATTGATAACAGGGAAAGCAACTATTGCACCTGATCGTCCCATGAAAATAGACAACGAACCTTTTCTTTGTGCCATTGCAAGAATAGCAATTAATGGATAGGCTGTAGAAGCATGTCGGTGGCCTTAAGTTATATGAACAGAAAAAACATTGGATGAACTAACCCCAGGTAATATTTGTCTACTCTCATTTGGAATAATGTAAGAAGAAATTGATTGTGGGACCGGACCTCTCTGCAATCAGCTGCAGGAAAATATTTGTTTCAAAAGAAACATTCTGAAACGAAGGGTTTATTTTGAGAGAGAGCAGTTATTGGAACTGACCCTCAGGTGAAATGAGGTAGCCTCTGACGGTGACAGAACGTTAGTCGAAACTAAAAATACGAATGGCTAGTGTCCTTTGGACGCTTATGTTACTCTTTTGACAGATTTTAAGTATGAAATGCTTTGGCCAGAGGTGATCGGAGGGCAGAGCATCAGTCCAGGTATGTATATAACCCGGGTATGTAAATGTTCGTTGCCGAAATCTGGTAAAAAACTATCCAAAGAATCTTTTTTGCTCGAATCTTTTTGTCAACATTATTTAGCTTGTAAATATTATTAATAAAATAAATTATTTTTCCTCCAAATTTTTACTTTTTACTGTAATTTATATAGTTCCTATTAATTTAGTTCTTACTAAACTAAGGCACCACCGAATTTAAAAAATAAAGATTCGCCAAACGTATATCACGTGAGTTCCCAGAAACTCTCAGAGAAAGAGTGATCTGAAACACAGAGTTCTGGGACATAGAATCTTAAAAATTGGGGTTTTTTTTACTCATCCAGAGAAAGAACAATAAAGATTAGAAAATTACTGATATGATGTTAATAAATGGCCATTAGTAATTTGGCAAATCAATAGTCATGAAGAAGCAACCACACCATTTGCCATGCCAACAAGTCTTCTCTATTGTCCTAATTCTAGATAAGAATTCCTGCCTTTATATGAGGATGTCAAACTGAAATTCTACTTTGAGAAAGGAATCATGAAAGCTACAACAAGTGGAATTCCATTTTCTGTTGCTAAAACTATGGACTGTCAATTTAGTCATTATTAGTGACTGTAATGGATAACAACGCCTTGGAACAAATGGCAAGCAAAGGATTATTTGTTAATTAATAGTTACAAAAAAGTTTTCAACATGCAACTTTCCATTCCTTTTATAGTTTCAGACCATAAACTATGAAACACCACAACACTTAATCATTAATATGACATTTCTTTTCCTTTCCCTTTTATGTCTTAATCAACTAATCTATCAAATAAACTACATATCACAAGAGGGAGGTGGGCAGTTTGGTTGTCTGACAACCCATATTGCACAGTATGGCACTTTTTGAAAAGAGGATGGGCACAGAAATGGGCAAAATTCAGGCGCAGTGTGGACAAAGTCACTGAGGCACCCTTAGATGTTACACTGAAAATGGTCAATCCTTGCTAAACTGCCAACAACGTAATATGTCAGAATCAGAGCAAAAGTCGCTGTTCATTGATCTTGGTCTACTTAGTTTAAAAAAACAAGGCTAATGTGGCAAAAGTTTTGAAAACTCCTGTTGCTTGCTACATTCTAAGGAAATTCGTTGCCTGCAATTCCTTTGAACGTCTAACATGCTGCTTAACATTTACGTCTGGAGCTTTCACACTTGTTGATGTGGAAATGTTCTTTGCAAAGTTCATTCTTTCAATTTCATCTCAGTGAATACCATAAAATCATAAACATACCCAATAAATCGTAGGAGGTTTAAAATAAAATTGGAACTTTTTCCAATCAAATCTCAAATCTCATTATTATCGTCACAAGCATCACCATTAATTATTGGCCTACTTCTGCAAGTTTTTCCCTTGCATACGATTTCATTCTTCTTTGACTTTCTTTCTTATGCCATTCTTTCACCACCCGTGTTCTTTCTAGAAGTTATCCATTTGTTTAGCTATTCTACCTTCACATTCTTTTAGCCCCTTTCGTTTTCGTGCATTTTTCATTTCATTCCTCGAACCTCGAGACAATGTTGCTACTATAAACCATACTGCCTGTTTTGGCGGGACGAAGGAATTGAGTCCTTCCACACGATTATTGTTTTGTAAAATGGATCTCAAATTAAAATTAAACAATACAGATGTTTTTGGGACACAAAGAGGAAAATTCAACAACTGCAACAGCTGCAAAATATTTATTGCAGGAAGAGAGAGCGTTAAGTGTGCTTTTGCAAATATGCTCCAATATTTCATCAAGAATCCTTTCCAAGGTCACAAGCTGTTAGACTAAGCAGACTGGGCTTTCAGGAGGAACTGAGGCATTTCCAAACAGAAGGTAGCCTAGAGATATTATCTGTAACTCCAACTGAAGCAACTTTTCAAGGTAAGAGAAACTCAAATTCTTTATTTGAAACAATTCAAGATAGAACGCAACTCAAATTCTACGGTGTTCTCTTTTTTTAAAGCATACAGGCAATGGGTGGGAAACCAACCTAACATATTTTTGTGACACTTTCTGTATTATGATGTTATATCTGTTGATTGGACATCCTCATTAATGGTTTATTATGATGATAAGTACTTTTCTCAACAGAAAAAATCTGAGCTAATTTTTGTTTTTTTGTATTTTCACTTGTTTCTAAACCAATCCAATAGTTATTATTCCATTCAAAAGAATTTACTCTCAAGTTACAAGTCAATTAAATTCAAAAATGTAGTGCAATTTGAAACATTTTAAACTATATATCAAGCTGTGGTCATGGCACTGCTCTGTCTCTTTTGTCATGGTACATTGACATAAAAGGTTTGATTACCTACTAAGCAAGAGAAAACACAATTTTCATGCACTGCTATTTTATACCCATAGCAGAGTATTATTTAGAAATGAAATATATAGGCTTTCCATTGCTTCATAAAAACAAGGAACAATAACTAACAGCTCCAATTTCCACAACCAAACAATGAAGAAAATATTTGCAGGGTTATTTATTCTGTTTTTGCACTTAACATGACGAATGATGGGAAGACAATGTTGTGACGTTACCTACATGATCCAGTTGTAATATTATTGTTGTTGTTATTATGTATTCAAAACCACATGGGATTGTATTGAAAATCAAAAATTAGTGAATTCTGTTTTTTATACCATTAGACCTTAGCTTAAGAAAAAGATTGGATATTATGAGTGAAAAAGGGTATACAGTTGTGGCAGAGTTAGAGAAAAAGTTGCATTTTTTGCAATGCAAAATCAGAGATTAGGGTCTAGTTTTTATCTTTAGGAACACACATGATATACATTGTACAAACACAGTGAGCCCGCCGGGCTGAATGTTGAGGTACTTGTATTTTGTCACGTTCTTCCTCTGTAGCTTTCAATGTTCTCCATCTCTAGTGCGGCCGTTAACACCTTTTCACGCTTTTAAATCACCTACCCGGTTATTTCTTGATCTCCGTCTTTTTCTCATATCCTCAACGTCTCCATTTATGATGGTGTTTGCTAAAGTCCCTTTTAAACTGCGTATGTAGTCAAACTATACTTGTTGCTGTTTCTAGTAATCTTTCCTTCTTCCTTAGTGGCTTTTAAAATAAGTAAACACCTAATCATTCCTTAAAACGGTAAAATCTTTACAAGTTGGTACCAACTTGTGTTTACTGTGCAACCACATTCAGTGACTCATATTACCTATAAATGTCAGAATAAATGGCTTGTTACGAAACACGACGTTCATAAATTAAAGTTCCTGGACTTCGTTACATTCTCTCAAATGTTTTAAGTAGGTGCAAGGAATTTATCTAGCAGAAACATATTTACCAGTTACCTATAGAGATATCTCTTTGGTTTAGAATTGATCAGTCTGCTGTACGTCTTGTGTTGCTAGTGAAACAAAGTGTTATTCTAATAAAAATGCTCGATGAAACATTGAGTTACTTGTAAATCCTTCAAAGCTTATTACGAGAACGAAGTTTTTGGAAAAGCCCGGGCGACGTCAATTTAAACAAAACGACCCGTAGGTAATTGATTTGACCTTGTAAGGCCAAAGATGTTCTAGTTCCAATAAAGTAGTCACAAGACTTGTCTGGATACTCTTTTAACCACGTAGTCACAAAGAATTCGCACTGGGTCATCGTTAAGATGCACATAGTATGACTAACACGCATCATAATTTCTGTTATACATGCAGTTCGCAAAACTAAGGCAATCTATCTCATCCTTTATTAAAAATAATAATAATATATATTATTTCTTCACACTATTCGGAAATTTTCCTCGATATGACAATAGTGTTCAAAGACAATTGTACATTTTCATGTTGGAGAATATTGTTCTCGTAATTGTCAATGACTTTGTATTCAATCCCAAAGATCAGATGGCAAGATATCCTTATAAACTGATAGTTAAATTAAGAGAAAATAATCGTAAACCATGTTTATCTTTAAGATCGTTACAAAAGCATGGAGCAGATATTGACTACTTGGGGTTGTTATTCTGCCTTACTAGACTTCAATTTTTAAGACTTTTATCCACCTCCAATCCATACACTTTGCAAATACATTTGAGCAGTAATAAACTTCTATTCAAGCATCTTGTTTCAGTGGACTTCAAAGCTAGTGTAAAATGAATTGCATGGAGAATGCTGAAATGTTTTCAGTTACAAAAAAGTGGAATGGTCGGAGCCCCTAAGAAATATTTGGTAAGGTTACACCCTCTAAGTGAGATAAACTTGTACAACCCTTTTGTGGTCCAAAACATGAAAACGGCCTTGGAAATTTTAGACCTTGCAATAAAAAGGACTTAAACGGTTTCGTCGTCTAACACTCTTGAGAGTATAAATCGTCAAAAAGGAAAGTATGGATATATGGCAGCCTATTTGAAGAAATGTGAATTGAAACTGGCATCTTATAAGCAAGAAAAAAAAAGACAAAGAGAAAATGAAAAGGCATAGCAGTATTTGAAGAGTTCAAATGAAAACCAAACTCTGCTTAAAGAGTGTTAACTTCTTGTTTTGATGCAGATAGAATCCAATACGCTTAGATGGAAGGACAATCTAGCTATGCCAATTATTAAGGACTTTGTGAAAAAGACATTTTTGACGATTCCTACGATGAAGAGTGTCAGACGAAAAGAGAGTTTAAGCACTTTGTTACTGTAATGTCGCAAATTATTAAGAAGATATACTTTTGTTAGAAAGATGGCTGAAATAAAATTAGAAAAAAGAATACATTAATATTTTCAAATAAGAAAAAATGTTACTTGAATACCTACGAAGAAAAAATAGCTCAAATTCATCAAAACATTTCAGAATGTAAGATGCAAACTAGTATGCAACATTTTAGGGTTTTTGCAAATTGATTTACTAAAACTGGTAGCTCAAAGTTTGATGGAAAGATCTCTGCTACTACTAAACAGTACCAAATTATGAAATAAGTAGATGCTAGTTATATTATTTTTTCTGTAGCATAGTTCATAAGGAATTTATTTATCGGAATTGTTACTGAAGTATAGATAATTGTATGTGAGCTTTGGTAATGACTCTACAAATCTTTCTCTTTACGTTAGCTTAGCAATAATGGTAAATATGGACCACACAAACCATTTTTATCTGTTTGATTTCTACAATAAATGTGTTGCTTTCTTGTGTTCTTTTACTCCTAAAGACAGCTTTCACAGAGAATGCTTTGTGGAATAGTGGTACTGTAAAGTTTAAGAAACATTATGTTGATGAATAAAAAATGTAAGCTGTCCGAAGGCCTTCCTCTCACACACTTTTACTGTGCATTCTTGCACTCTTACTTTTGTACCTTTCCATCCAAAGTCGATTATTCGAACCTTCTGATAGTTGATAAATTCTTGCAAAGAATAAAAGTATAATACATAATAAAGATATATGGTCAAGAAGTACATATTTTTCTACGTGTTTCAGGTGGATCTAACACTGGCTACCATGGATATATGAGAGTCATTATCCATTTGTTTTAAAATAATCGTTATACCTATGATAGTTGCTAAACAAGATCTAAGACACAAATGTGGGATCCTTTAAGTAACTGGGGAAGTGTTTAGCCAAATGAATACAATTGTTGATTCATGCGCGTGCTTATATGCTCTCTTGTGCTCCTCCCTCTACGGACTAGGAAATGTCATTGAGCAAACGCTACATATCCATGTCACATGCTTACCAAACTAGCCACCAGTCACAAAGCAAAATCCAGTCGCTAACGGATGATTTACAATATTCACAGTTGTCGACAATGCTACTTACACAGCCATTATGTCCATATTTGAAAGTCATGGATTTGAAAACGCTACACTGGAGATGAAAGAAGTTAAGTTAAACTACACGATTAATTAAACTTCTTCCAACGTTGTGTTTTTCGTTGCCATAATATTATTCGTCTTCAGTAAGTGAGCATTACATGCACATATTTCAAGATAAGGTTTCAGAATTACAAGACATGTAGCCGTGAATCTTATAAAGAGATCTTTTTAGACAGACAAGGAAAAAGGTTGGCCATCAGACCTTTCTTAATGGATGTCAGTATGTGAAAATCTAGGGTATCATTCAGCTTTTTACAATGTAAGAGACATCCTGCATAGGTTACAAACTATGTTAAACGGTTCAGATAAATGTGCTAGAATTTTTGCAGAGGAACCATTGTTTTCATATACATGGTCTAGAAACCTTAGGGATTGCTTAGTTAGGGCCAGATACCCTCTATTAATGCATTCAAGAAAAGTTGGCAGTTTCCACTGAACATATGTGTATTTATTATGTATATAAATACATATTTATATATTTATGAATACATATATATACATCTACATACATATACATGTATATATAGATACAAATATACATATATATGCATATAAGTTTATCGATAGTAAGAAAAATTTCACTTTCAAAATATCTTTGCTCTCCGTTTACCATAAATAAAAAATATCTAGATACGTAAGTCGTCAATTTCCATATATTTTCATATACCTATTGTACTCATAGTCTGAAGAACATATTATGTACGCTTGAACATTGTTTTCTAATTTTCCGTCAACTGAAGAATAGTTAAACCAAGCAGTATACTAGACAGCTGCCTTTCTTTGTTGTTTGCTTATGCTAAGCAAAATCGCTTCATTCTTCTTTGGTTATCCTTGAAAGATAAATGGAATCAGATCTACCATGGAGTTTAGCTATAGCGATATTTTTTAACCAACAAATCAATTGACCTCCAGTTTTTAGAGTATTCAAATGAGCTGTACTGATCGTCACCAAAAAAGATTCAGTCAAAATACGAACATTGGATAAATATAAAAGGAAAGAGAAGTTCATAATGAGTAGGCAAAATGATTGTGGCATTGCATGTATAAGCTATTAGTATAACCATAAACAACATTCATTACTTAATTGACGATATATTTCGGATATTAACATTCATCATCGGATCTCAAAGTCACACAAAACAGTAAAATCAGTTTAAATAATCATGACATCTCCACATATCATACATACGGATGGTACTTATATCTTAATCAATAGTGCACGGTTCTGTATATATCTTTTGTGTTTAGTGCAGGCTTCAATCAATTTATCATAAACGCTTAAAGAGTCATTAGATGAAGCATTAATATTGAGCTCAAAGAAAGAATCCCGACATCTTCCATTGTCAGTTCTCGATTACATTTTCTCGTACGATCTCAAACAGGACAACCTCGTCGATGTTCCTTTATACGACTCATCAAATGACGACACTTCTGGCCAACATTGCATCGCTAAACAGCAAAAATTGTAAACACTGCCGCTTTTAAAGGACCTATCAACTTGATGTTTCATAGATAGTAAACAATTTCGTAACTTTTTGAGGGTGAACATTACTTTGAACGGAGCTTTAATTTTTCGCAATGATTGCTCAAAATTTGTTAGTTATTTTGCACCGGACAACTACATTTACAAAGAAATAAACCCTGATGAAAGCATAACCTCCTTGGCCCAGATAATAATATTTGCTTAAATAGAGCAAAACCCATCACATCAAAGTTGGCTACCCATAACTGCGAAAGTTTGATCCTTATGTCTACATGTATCTCCGTTACTTACGAGAAGCCCACGGTCACCACTACCAGCACCGAATGACTAATCAATAAATACTGGTTTAAATTAAATCTTCTTAGTAGTGCTTTTAAGCTCCAAGGCACAACAATGGTATGAAATCCGTAATTTGGTAAGTGCAATATTTTTTATGTTTTGTAGTCATAGATGCTTGACATTTAGGAAGTATGCTAAGCACAGAAATGAGTATTTAATGATATGGAGTAAGGCTTTAAACAGTGCCTTTGTATACTAAAATTCTCTTTAAAAATATTTAGAAGAAATCATAAACAGTACAAAATATTCTGTTAAGAGTTATGCTAAACTTATGTTAAAAAATAAAACTGTTTATAGCATCTGATTGATCCTTTGTAATAGGTTAGTAATTAACCAATGAGGAAATGGAGCAGCTGTTTTACGGTCTGGTCGAGGTGCTATAAGAATTTTATAATTCTGAAGTAGATTTTACTGCTATTTGTTTAGAGCAGAGCAAGGGCATCAGAATTGTAGTGATGAGCCATAGTTTGAAGCTTCGGTAGTCACAACAATAATTTTAGGCTTGTTTTTTTAATAGTTGCAAATTTTAGAAAAAGGAACGCTTTACAGCAGTTTTGTCTTACAATACTATTTTCAAACTCCGTTTGCATCTTAACTTTTCTTTGTTGATTAATTTTGATGCCACTTCGTAAAAAATACAGATCATCATTGACTCAAGACGTGACTTAACCTTAGGTTTGATTTTGAACTTTTGTTTAAACATCTACATTTCTTTTAGAAATATTAGTCTTTGTTGACTGAGTGGAAGCTATGGATATTTGAAGTTTATCATGTCATGAGTCGTATTGTTTAGAAGAATTTCTTAAACAATTTCTTTGAGCACATCAACAACTTTTGGTTTCAACATCCTCTTCACGATGGAAAAGGAGGTAGAAGGACAATTATCTTTCCTTGATGTATTATTAAACAGGCAGTCAAATTGCAGCATCTCCGTCTACCGAAAATTAACCCACACCAACCAGTACCTCAACAATGCATCCCACCATCCAGCCACAGCTCAGAACAATGTCATCGCTGTCATTTTTGGAAGAGCAAAAACAACATTTTAATTCCTGCCAACCTAAGAAAAGACAAGAGTTAACTGAAGGATGTTTTCCTTTTCAATGGATATCGATTTACGAATATTCAGAGGGCCTTAAGCAGGACAGCTGCACCCAAAAAGAAGAGAAAGAACAACTAAAACGGATTTGCCTCCCCTACATCAAGAAAACAATTGAAAAGATCAAGAGAATTCTCAGACACCACAACATCCAATGTTCCCTTTCCACAGATTTCACAGATTATTTAGGACGGAGAGAACAAGAGTTTAGAAGAGCTGTGGAAAGCGGGGTCACCAAAAGCCATGAAATAGCTAAGCATTGCTGGAAAAATGATCACACATTCGATTGGCAAAAACAGAAAATTATGGACAAGAAGACCAAAACTACAACCAGTCAAATAAAAGGAACCATCCACTCTCTTCAGCACCGTGATTACATAAACAACACATCTTACACTCTTCCAGCAATATGGCTGCAAGAATAGAACAAAACAAACACAAATGTTTTGGCACCACCTTCAAGAACCGCTGAACCCGCGTCGCCACTGAGGTCTGCACATTGAGTCATAAACAATTCAGCATTCTCATTTCTAGTAACCTAGTGATGAGGATCTCTCAGAAGGTAGCCCAGAATAAATGTACGACTCAGGACATGATAAACTTTAAGGAACGATGTATACTTCTATAATTGACTCATATACTAATTTAGAAGTAATTTTTTGTAACAGTAGATTATTAATTCCAGTGGTCTTTAAGCTTTCCTGCAATATTGTTTAAATTTAATATAATTGTTATTTAAAGCCAATGATATCCATTATGTTCTATTGAAAGAACTTGTTAAGGGTCCATTTTTCATATAGAGAATAGCTAATGTCGTAACGTTTATGCACAAAATTACAGATGCATTAAATTTTGAGAAAGAAGGATAAGTTGCTAATACTAGGCACTAGACGTTGGTTTGTTTCCTTGTTTCATTATTTACTGAACTCTAGGTAACATCTTGTAGCTCTTATAGTCTACCGTTTTCTTTTGCATCTAGTGCTGTTACTGCCTATGGGCAGGTGTTTTACTTTATTAAACAGCTGGATTGCATGCAACGTTGAATTTGCAATGCCATTGGTAATGATCTATCTAAAAATTTTGATTCCCTGTCACATCTTATTATGTGGCTTCATGTCTCTTTGCTACAAATATTTCCATGGGCATTGTTCAAGAAAACTCTTTGCTGTATTGCCATTTCTGACAACCTTTCAGAAAACTAGTGGTATAAAACAAAAGACTCCGAATTGTCTAAAATCTTAGCCAACGGTATCACTCTTAGCGCTTTTCTATTTTGAAATTTGCCTGTGCACTAATGCTTTCCGTTTAAGTATGATCTCCAAGTCTAATGTTCCTTCTTTCTTTAGTGTTCTTACGTGAAGTCGTGTTTAGCCTTAGTAACAAGTGGTGCTTTAGTGCGTCAAATCTCCTTGCGTAACGACTGCATGTCTTTTTTAGAGATTTATAGATCTGTTTTATTTATAAATACTTAAAAATTTTCACAATAGATATGTCATGTGGAAAACGTAATCTACCAACAAAAATGACTACCAGGCTAATAATTGTTAAACTAAGAGCCCTGACTTTACGTTTAACTATGTTCTTTTCTTAAGTTTCTTTAAAAACTTTTGATATGGTATTTGAATGTAACATTATAAATAGTTTACAAGAACGATACATAGTATCATAAAAGGACTCAGATTGTAATAAAGTGCAAAAATAATTAACTAGCCATTAACATAGGGGTCCAAAAAGGGGACTTACAAGTAATGCGAACAATTAAGAAAGAAAACAAAGTGTGGCGTGTTTTCTATTATGAAATCAAGGTTTGTGTTTGGCCACTAAGGGGCTTTCATAAATGATGGTTAAACTTAAGGTAATGGCTGTTACTTTAGGAAATATTAACATGGTATTGATTTTTATAAATGCATTACCTAAAAATTATTTTAGCCATTTATACACTTTGAAGACGTAAATTACATTATGTGCACAGTAAGGTCATGTTTACCAATTTACAGCTTTTGTCCTTTATATTTGATTTAGCTGAAGAATATGCTCTTTTGTTGCTATGATGAAAAATTAGATTGTCAAGTTTCAAGAGAGGAAAGATCTAACTCTCATTCTCATGATATGTGCTTTGTCCTACAGTTGTCATCTCAGCAGTTTTAGAAAACTGCGTGGACGGTAAGAGCGTACATTAATTTAAACTCATGTTAAGTTTACTTTAATTCCATTGAAAAGGTTGTTACGCTAGATTATTGTAAACATTTGTAACGTGCAAAAATTAAGCAATAAATTCTACGTATAAAAATCAAACTGGATATCACGAGCCAGAATATAATCTTATGATAAGAGAATATCAAGTGACACTGACAACCTAGGCAAATTGTGTAGCAAATACATTTGCCTTTACATATAAATAACTGAATACCTTTCTTTGCTACCGGTGCAAACAAAAATCACATAGAAGTTCTTGCCATCACATGTTTAATTAAGCTTCATTATAGTCATTTCCTTGCTGAAAACAGACAGCAGACAATACATACCCTTGATTTTCTTCGTGAAACAAGGAGAACAATCTTTGCTCTAAAGTAAATTTTCTATCTAGTAAATTGAGTATACTTTAGACTAGCTTGGTATGACTGTGTCAAATAACAAATTAGGAAATTTTAATTAAAGTTACTTCGCGGTCGATTGGATGAGAATAGCGATGTAATAAAAGTAGCAGTCCATCTCATCTGCATATAGATTAAATGTTAAATATTTCAACACACGTTTTATTTACACAGACCATGCACAAAGATAAGCATGTCTCTGAAAGGAAATAGATTGATAGTATGATATGAATTCAGCTGTTAGAATGAAGCTTTGAAAATATTTCATCGTGGACTTGTATGTCACTAGACAAGCTACCTTTGGGAATCCTTTTGGGAGTTTATCTTATATCTTTGGATATATTTGCTATAAGTTTCAAAACTTCCAAATATAGCGCAATGGTCACACAGATGTGACCACATCCTGCACTTCTTTAAATCTGAAAGTACACAAAATTGACAGCTCTCCTTGTACTTCATATGACAGGCCATGAAGTAAATTCAAACCACGATCCTTGCTTTTAAGATCGTTTAACCAGTTAATAATCCGTGTCTTATTTTTGAATACTCACCAGACAATGACAAATAATGATCAAATAATGCTTGGGATCTCCCATTAGATCCTAGACAACAGGCACCTATCACGCCCAGAGTAGTATTTTGTCTGTCACTAATGGATAGCTATTATGGATTTTATTGCAGATGGTGGGCCGTGGCGTTTATGTCTTCTGAGTAAATTGATCACAATTTTTCAAATTTATTCGGAAAAAAGTTTCTTATAATAATATGCCTCAGAGGCACTGACTAGACAACGGACAGCCTACAGTTAGGTCTCCTTTTATTGAGGGTACACACATCTTTTTGAAAACGGTTAAAGCAGTACCAGACTTAAAAAGCATATGGGGAGCGCAGACCTCTGCCAAGCGCCACAGTTCTTCCCATATTTTGATTAACCCAAAAATATAATAGACCTGTATTACTTGATATACGTTTATTTGTTTCCTAGAACTTAAAAAATTACAATATAATAAATGGTTAAACGAAACATATCCAGAAGTTGTCAAAGTCGCAATTCTTAAAGAAAGAAATCAACAAATTGACAATTACAAATGTGTGCAAAAATTTTTTTTGATTTCATATCTTGCTGCTTTGTGCTGATCAATAGAATACATTTTATGTTGCTGCTTTGTGATTAGCACCGACAAATTTTTTCCTTTTTCTCTTTTTTATCTTATAATTGGTTTACATCAACAACAACATTCTTTGTTTAGTATTTTCTTTCTACAATCCTCTAATGCTGCTAATCTGGATCATAGTATCTAGAATTTGGTTAGGATCCTGTCAACATTTTTATTATTAGTTAGGAATATCCCCTTTTATATCATTCGTGATATTCGGAACCAAATTTTAAGCGAAATATCAAGCTTTGCTCGAGAATCAAGGATTCAATCCCAATCATCATCAAATTAAAATACGTACTCCGACATTTGATGTATCCAGATATCTGGATTATTTGGCTATAATAAAGTACTCTAGATACCTGGTATTGTCTTCCATATCGGCAGTTTTCTTCTGGATATAGTTTCGTGGCAGTTGAAAATACATCAAGTCCGTTTACATCTTACTGAATCAAGTAAAGTAAATTTGTACTTTTATTCCTCTTTTGAAGATATCGATCCATCCACGAATTTTCGACCTACGAAGCCTTGGGATAGAATAAGGAATATGTATAACATAGATCATATATACACACACAGAGAAGGAGGACTTCATAGAGAAAAAGGGTCAAGTGTGCATATGGTGATTAATGGGAGTCAAAGTTTAGTCTAAGTCCGTGAGGGTGAAGGGTCCCTAAAATGTAGATAAGGCGTTTCTTAGTGGCAAGTCTATGGTGGTGGTTTGTAGTGTTGCGACGAATGACAGTGCACTTAAGGTCGGTTGTGATGTCGTGGTTGGTCAGGCAAAAATTTTTCTTTACTTTCAAGCATTGTTGGTTCATTCGTTTTTAACTTTGCCACTGACATCCGACAATAGTACCTTAGTTTTTTGATATCAATACATATATAAATGAGGTCAACTGATGCATTTTGAGATCGTATCACAAGTACAAAGCGCGTGCTTAAGTTAGTCAGAGGGCAATGTATAGTAAGGTTGTGAGAGCTCTGTCTTACGTATTTGCACATTGGCACACAGAGATATAGCCTAATTTGAACTAGGAAATCAAAAACGATTTACCTCTGCTTTATAATTATATATTCTTTACAAAACATTCTGGTATCTTATTCTAATCAAAATCACTTGAAAGCAGTTTCTCTCATATGACGCACTGATATTCATCATAGCTTTGCACACATTCGTATGTCCCTCTATCGCCCTTCCTCAGATATGCCGGTAGCCACCACAACCTTTCTTTCTCGCTAGGCATATCAAAAGGTAGATGAAAAGTTTGGAGGTCGATTCCTATCATTACACTGTTTTATACTATGTCGATAATTGCATAAATTGATCCATTTTTAGCTTTGTTGGTAAAAGTATATGAAAATAAATTGACCAACAGGATTTCAGTGCATAATGTTTAGAATTTGCTTGAAAATCTTCTATTACTTTCTATTAAATAGTGACACCTAGTTGAATTAATCACTCTTCAACTGGTAAGTCCAAAAATTAGATGATGAGTTAAATTTATAACAACTTAAAGTATACTGTTTCTCTGTTGTAAATTTAATGGTCATATGATTAATGATCTCATCACTCATGTCCTTATTTTAAATAATAAATCTATTTCGTAACTTGAGTCAGTATGCCCTAACTCCTGTGTTTCAATGTCCGACTGTTGCGTCATGGCCTTCAACCAACAAAGTCTGGTGAAAGCCTTCTTTACTGAGTTTTTAAATCGATATTGTACTTCCAGTGGGAATAACGACGTCCGTTTGTGACATGTACATAGAAGGTGACTATAACTTTATCCACAGGCAGCGATCCTTACACTGACAATTGAAAATAGCCTTCATAGAAGGGGAAGCGAAAGGAAATGATCGTATCTACGAATGGCCTGTCCATCATAAGATAAAATTGTTTTTAGCACCATCTGTCCAGTTGGACAACATGTGAAGGCTTCCTTTGTAGATTGACTTAAAAATATAAGTTGCAAATGGCAAGGATATCAAATATGTACCGACGGTTTGGTTGGGAAACCGCTTAGTAATTTGACTTGTGCAAATAGATGTTTTCAACAATTTACCCTAATCTTGTCTAGAAGCCACTGATGGCTATCAGTGGGGTTACTTGGACAAGAAGAAAAAAGAAAAGAAAAGAAAAAGATTATTTGGAACAAATATGATAGCATGTAAACGAAGAGGAAGAAAAAATCGTGTTATGGACACTGACGTAACAGGACAAGTTGGCGAATGCAAAGTGAAGGCACATCATTAATTTGCACAGTTACACTAAAGGTCAGTCAGTAGTAGGGTACGAGTTCAGGACGAGTCAGCAACCATAGATTTCTAACTTCTCTACTCGCTGATTCTTAGAGAAACACAACTAATAAGACTGTATTTCCCATAACATAACCGTTTTTCTTCATAAAAATCGCCTACTGCCTAATTACAGTTTTTTCCACCTTATTTCTGTGCCTTCTTGATATCGAAATACATATTTTAACCAATCAGAACACTTTTACACGGGTTATCAACCAATCAACTACATTTTTCTATATATTAATACAATAAATTGCGTAAAAAATACCCTAAAAAGCTCTATTTCTTACTTATTGCTTACAGAATGTAACTGGGGTTTCTCAACATGAAGCTGTTGACAAAATGCAACTGGGGTTTCTCAACATGAAGCTGGTGACAGAATGTAACTGGGGTTTCTCAACATGAAGCTGGTGACAGAATGTAACTGGGGTTTCTCAACATGAAGCTGGTGACAGAATGTAACTGGGGTTTCTCAACACATATCACATCATTATTTTATTTTCTGATTACACTACTATACTTCTCTTCTACATTAAATGACGTTAAAGTTGAACCCTTATATTCCTTCTTAAACCTTACATTTGAATATATTGCTTTTGTCAGGTCATGTTTTTAAGTTATTTTTTTTTATCTATTTCATAATGATTGGATTAAATGCTTACCTTGGAGTTTTATGAAATTGTAATTAATATTTCTCGATTTCTCTTTTTAAAATATTAAGCTAGACCTTGTTTTGGGAAGAGTATTATTCAATCCGGTGTTAAGCAATAATTGCAATAAATTGTTGTCTCCAGCAGATTTTCAACTGAAGACCTTCTCTTCAGGCCTGATTTAAAGATAGCATTTCTGCCGCGTCGAATAAAATTAAACAGCGAAAAAAGTACTACGCGTCAATTAACTGCGACACAAATGCGATCTTTAAATCCACTGCCGCATTGAATAATTAAATACAACAGTAGTTCAGAAGGCTGGTCTCGTAAAACGACAGTAGTGAGACTAGTTTTAAAAGTTTTGGCCATGTCGAATTAAATTGATCAAAGCTGTGTTCTGGATCTTAGCAGAGAAGCCGCTCAAAACACAAAGTGCGCTTATTGCGCATGCGTACAGATATTTGACGCCACTTCAAATTTGAAGCGACATAATTAAACGCGACCTTTAAATCCACTGTCACGTTTTGCCGCATTATGGTCGAATTTAATTACATGCAATTCGACACAGCAGAAGTGCGACCTTTAAACTAAGCCTTAGCATATAATATGAGTGCTGTATTTATCAATAATATTTATACTTTGGTATTCCTATTGTAAGAGTTAATGTTGTATTATTGTCATGTTATCTTTTTGCTTTAATACCGGCCTACACTAGATCATACCCAGGCCTTGAGTGGGGTCTAATCTGGGGCTAATAGTGCAATGAGAGGATAGGTATGTTGGTTGAATGTTGGATGTGGTCCTCTATAATTTATTGTCACTAGCAAAATAAAGTAAACGATATATTAAGTACTTGTTGATACATTCGAATTAATTCGCTCTCTTGTAGACGCCTGTTTTACTTTACATCAACTATGTTCTAACAAAAGTGCTAACGAGTTCATGTATAAGATGTCTAAGTGTTTTACAGAACAACCTAAACATCTTAAAAATGTTTATGATGCTATGCGTCGTAAGCTTAGAAGATCCTTTGCAAAACGCCAAGCCGCTTGAAAGGAGGTTGGACGGCTGTTTAATTGTTATTGTGTGGCTTCAGTGATTGACAAAAACGTCTCCATCAATGGCTTCTGCTGAATCGATAATAACCAACATCTTAAAACAAAAGTTAATCTATCAAGAAGGGAGCAACCTTGATGACACGTGCAATATCAGTTTTTCAACGTATGTTACACGTGTTTCACAAGAGATAATTTTATTTAGTGCAAAAATTATTGGATTTCGGGAACGTTGATAAACAAAGTTATAAATCATGACGGAGCCAAACGCAGCTTGATGGTGGCAACTATAACCGGCTGCATCAGTTAACAAATGGTGTCCAATAACATATGATAATGGGAGAGTGGTTTACGCAGTCACTTTTATTTTGATCAAAGTAAAAGCTGACGAAAAACATGATAAGTTGATAAAACATCCCTAACCATAACATAAGTTATTAAAAGCACAGGAAACGGAACTGCTATGTCAGCGAACTTTATTGATTAAAAGTTCCTCAAATGTAGTAGTTGTCACTTAAGATCATCAGTTTGCTTAGCTCTACTCCAATTATCTACTGAGACTTGGCCTGCAGCTTTTGACGCAACCAAAGATCCACTTTAAGATAACTCTTAAAAGTTCAGAAGTGATGACGCATGAAAATATATCAGTGACCCAATCATAAATGACCAGTCAAATGAAAACCAGTCATTGAAAATGAAATAATGTTATAACAAAGCTTACATTTAATTAGCCAAAAAGCCCTTAATAAATCATTTTCTGTGTTGACAAAACAGTGGTTTGCGTTTTCCCACTTGACATATCAATTGCACTTATCATAAAAAGGCAAAAAGTTTAGAAGGACTTACATGTCGTCAAGTAGCAAACGGCATGATATTTTGACGTTTACAAACTCATCATTGAACTTCCTACTTATAAAATAGGATTGCAGTTCGTGGAAGTTCGAAGAAGTTCTCTGTCACTGAAAAAGTGAAAGAAAAGAAATTGAAAGCACGTGCTTCAGTTACCAGTTTCAACCCCGACTATGTTATCATTAACTTTTCGAAACGTTATCAAGTGAGGAAGCAACGGACGTTTTGTCGCTTATCTTATTAGCTAATTTACTGCAAAATTAAGGATGTTAGAATCTTCCCTAGTTCACGAGCACCTGTAGAATTTACAGACACGAGTTACAGTCACAACCTTATCTGGTTGATGGAAATACAAAATACCACCTTCTGTCTTAACACAAAAAGAGCTTGCCAGCTCGAAGTCCCTGCAAAACGGCAGTCTATTGTACTTCTTAAGTTGGATAAGGGCTATGGGAGCATTTATCTAAAATGCCTCTTAAAATTCTAAGAGAGGGCATATCTTTCAAAGAGACTGCAGAAATTTGTATAATTTTGGCCTGACAATGATTTAAGTTGATTTTGAATTTGTAATACGATAGTAATGTGTCCAATAACGACTAAATTGCGCATCAAATAGAGTGAATTCGTTTGAAAAGGAAACAAAATCAGAAATTTATCTGCTCATGGGCCATAGGTTGCCAACGTTTGCTCTACGCATTGCAGTCTAAACCTGCCAAGAGCAAAGTAGGGCGCCTATAAATCTTTCATTCTGAGCCAGTAAAGATTTTTATTCACCAATTTTGTTCGAAAGCTAGTGAGAGATTCTGTCATAGTTAATTATTAATGTACAGACGTTCAGTGTATAAAAGGGCATTTTTGGTCGTTAAATCTTAGCATTTCTTATCTTTCACACTACATGATGTAAAATGTAAAATATAAACAATGTATCACTGCACTGACAGTTTAGTAAGGTAATCTGGCAATTCAATGTTTTCAGGCTTACTTTTATTAAGGGAATCTGGCAATTCAATATTTTCAGGCTTACTTTTAGTATAAGAATCTGGCAATTCAATATTTTCAGGTCTACTTTTTGTAAGAGAATCTGGCAATTCAGTATTTTCAGGTGTACTTTTAGTATGAGAATCTGGCAATTCAATATTTTCAGGTGTACTTTTAGTAGAAGAATCTGGCAATTCAATATTTTCAGCTTACTTTTAGTATAAGAATCTGGCAATTCAATATTTTCAGGTCTACTTTTAGTAAGAGAATCTGGCAATTCAGTATTTTCAGGTGTACTTTTAGTATGAGAATCTGGCAATTCAATATTTTCAGGTGTACTTTTAGTAGAAGAATCTGGCAATTCAATATTTTCAGGCTTACATTTAGTAAGAGAATCTGGCAGTTTAATATTTTGAGGCTTACGTAGACGAGGGAGAGTTTTAAGCCTAGAGTTTTAGGCTAAAGGCATTCTTACTAATGGTTGGCTACAGGAGAATATGTCGGTCATGGAAAATCAATATTTTAACACAAAATTAGGAAAAAGTTTTGATGTTTCAATTATGGCAACGCAAGTCTCTGAGCAAAGCAAAGATAGTGAAGTCTTAATAATGGCAACGAGACACATAAATTTGGTCGCAGAGCACCAGGTATTTATTATCCAAACCGATTTATATCATATGACTCATTTGATATAGCAAAAAGAATAGTTATTTGGAAATATATTTGGTTAAAACACGAACAAAATGGAAGATTCAAGGTTCTTGACTAAGATAGATAGATAGATAGATAGATAGATATGATATATATATCTGTGACACATAAATATCCATTGTTCGATTTATTCTTAAACCAGGGCTCTATGCATAAGAGTAGAGGGTAGTATATAAGTTTAAGTAAGGAGGAGACAACTCTACTACTGAGATTGAGAACTTAAAAGACAAAAACATTCTGATTTGTTGTGCATATAGTCACCCAAATACTAAAATTGAACATTTTACTGAATATCTTCAAGAGACCTTATCTAATGTTGTAACTGAACTTGTTTTCATCCTATGTAATTTTACCATCAACTTACTGAATTATAATAATCACTCCCATACCAGGGATTTTATCAGTCTTCTTCTTTCTCAACACTACCTTCCATATAAAAATCACCCAACTCGAGTATCTGATAAATCCTTTAGTATTAGTGATAATATTTTTTATAATGTTTGTTATATAGATACCAAAAGTGGTAACATTTTGACACAAATTGGAGATCAATTTCCTCAGAATTTAGTGGTTAGAAAGGCAGGCATCATTAACAAGCCTCTGTCATACTATCAGCATGGTTATTCAAGATTTGACCAAGGAAAGTTTCTAGAAGATTTTAACAACCTTAAATTTGATTATTTGAATGTCCCTTAACACAACGTCAATGCAAAATTTAATAGATTTCTTGCTGACCTTGACAAAATAGTTAAAAAGCATGCTCCTTTGAAGAAGCTCATCAAAAAGTATCTTAAGTTACGCAATAAACTATGGTTAAACAGTAGAATTCAAAAAAAGATAAGTCTGAGAGGTCAATTTCTCAAGGAACTCAAGAAAAAATCTGATGCTGCATTAAACTATCTGTACGAACAAATTAGAAACCGGATTGCCATTGAACTTAAGGAAGGTAAAGCCAAATATTTCCATAACTATTTTATAGAAATTAGCAACTTCGGTGGAGTGGGTGGGATAAAGTCAATTATTATTACTAAGAACTCTCATGCAAATGTCATCGATAAACTTGAGGATTCAAGTGGAAATCAAACAACTGATTCTGCAGCTATAGCTACTCACGCCAATGAAGTTTTTGTTAATGTAACTGATGGTATTACAAGACGAATACCTAGGTCACCAAAATCTCCTTAAGACTATCTTCAGAATGTAAATCCTCATAAAGTATCAAATATAATAGATACACTATAATAAATACTCTATATTTCTTTTTTCTTTGGGTAAAAGGGATTCTATTAATAGCAGCTAATGCAATCGTAGCTGGTAGAACTACCCTGTGTAAATAATGTATTATTATTTTTTTATTACTAAAAACTGGTAAATTCATAGGTCCAAACACGATACACTTAAAGGTATCAAAATTCTCTCTCCTCGCATCTCTGCTCCTCTGTTTCTAATCTTCAATGAGTCCTTCCTGTCTGGTGTTTTTAGAGGTTCATAATATTCTGGTTAATCTTCAGATTTTCGTGCTTCTCGTTCAATAATCATGCTTTGCTCAGTTTAACAGAATCTATCAAAAACACTCTGGATCAGAAAAACTGTGGATGTGACATCTTTCTTGATCTCCAGACAGCTTTCGACACCTTTAATCACCACATCCTCTTAAATAAGCTTCAACATTATGGTATTCACGGTGCAGCTGCACAGTGGTTTACGTACTATCTTAGCAGTAGAGTCCAGTATGTAACTGTAAACGGCAGCAACTCAAGTCATTTCAGTTTTACTTATTGTGTACCAGAGGGATTTTTTCTTGGACCGCTTCTTTTCCTTCTTTATAAAAATGATCTTACAAACTCATCAAACAAGTTATCTTTTCATCTATTTGTTGCTGAAACAAATATCGTCTTTGAATCTAATAGTGTACAACAGCTACAATAGGTGGTTAACAAAGAAGTGAAGAATGTAGAAAATGGTTAGATGCTAACAAACGTGCATTAAATGTAGACAAGAGTACCTTTATTATTTGTACTACCCCGCTAAATTCCTTCAATGAAACTGTTACCATCAAAATTGGCAAGAAACATGTTAAGCAGACTAGACATGTCAAGTATCTTGGTCTTCTTCTGGATGAGAACCTCAATTGAAAGTATCACTTAAGTAAACTTTCAAAAAAGTTAGTAACAACTTGTCGTATATTTTTCAAAATCATGCAAATTTTACGTACAAATGTTTCAGTTTTCTTGTATAACTCATTGTTTGCCTCCTTTTTTTAATATGGAATCATTGTCTAGGGTCTTAACTATGACATCCATATTGAACCGATGTATCTTTTACAAAAGAAAGTTGTTAAAGCTATTGAATACATGAACTTTACTTGTCCATCTTCTCCTGTTTTTTGACTTACGTTAAGATTCTTACGTTTTATGATTTATTTCAATCGAAGTTGCTTTTACTTGTCTAGGAGTCTCTTGATAGGATATTTCCTTGTGTCTTTCACATTTTTTTGAAATTTTTCCATATGTTTGTCAACATGATACAAGGCAGGCTCGTAAAGGTAATATTTTTATAGCACATAACACCTTGCAATAAGGTGCGAGATCCATTAGGTGCACTGGTACAAAATCTTGGAACAACATTCCCTTGAACATTAAACAATCTCCCTCAGTGATGAGTTTTCGTCGTCAACTAAAACTACACCTGTTCTCCACTAATTATGAAGTCTTGATTTCTTAGCCTTTTTTGCATCAACCAACTAATCAACGTGCTTAAATCTAATGATACATTTTTAATCAAGGGGGTGCTCTCTCCTCAATTAGTTTTCCTACTGAGAGAGCTCCTCCTTTACGAAAATTCTGCTCCATACAAATTTCTGTTTTAATTGCATTCATATTGCAATTTTTGTCATCTTTTGTAACGTGTAATATTGCAATATTTGTAAAATTTGTTAGTTTAAATGATTCTTGTAAGAAGCAGAATTTTTACAATGAAACTGAACTGAACTACACTTTTGTCCATGCAAGTTTATACCATCAGTTTTGTGATAGCTTACTCTTCAGGGAATTTTTCTTTAAAGTTACCTTGTGATGTTATACATTATGAATTTTACATTCTTCATCATCTGTCGGGTTGCGTACGTCCCTTGGTGACCTCATGTGCAATTGTTTGCCATCCTCTTCTGTCTAGCACTCTTTCTTTCAGTGTTGACAGAGAAAACGTTTTCAGTGCTGTAACATTCAGCAGCCATCTAGTTCTTGGTCGTCCCTTTCTGCTCCTTTCCGTCCTGCCAAGCACTAGGTTCTTTTCAATGCTGACTGGCTTCCTCATTATATGTCCAAAATACCTCAGCTTACGACGATGAATTTGGTTTATCAGGGATTGTTCTCTTTGGATTGTTTCCAGACCGTTCTCATTGGACACCTTGGCAGTCCAGGGAATACGCAGAAGACGCCTGCAGCACCATAGTTCAAAACTTTTAATCCTTCTTTATTGGCCACGCCTCACTCACCTTCGGTTGCTGTTGAAAAGACCATATTATGCTCTGCACCATCCTGATTTTAGTGCCGACTGAGATGTTATGATTTTTCATCACTTGCAGCAGACGTGTAAGAGCTGCTCTACCAAATGCGAGTCGTTTTCTCATTGCTCGATCACTTCAATTTCTTCACCATCTATCTTAAATGTATCCAAGCCAGTTGTCGTCATAACCTTTGTTTTCTTGATGTTTAGTAGCAAACCTGCCTGTGCACTTTCACTCTTGACCATTTGTAGGATTTCAGTCTGCAGGTTGTTTATGCTCAAGCCACCAACATATCACTCTCTAGGTTCCTCATTATGATTTCTGTGTAAAGATTAAACAGATATGGTGATAAGATGCACCCTTGTCAAATTCCTTTCCCAATCGGAAACCAGTCTGTCAAACCATACACTGTCAGAATAGTCGCCTCTTGGTTTTGGTACAAGTTTCGCATCAACACAACAAGGTGTTTTCGGATGCATAGAGTGATCAGTGAGTTCCACATTCTCTCGAGATCAACACAATCAAATGCTTTACTTTAATCAATAAAGCACATGTACACGTCTTTCTGGTATTCCCTTGTTGTCTTTAGATTCCATCTAAGATTGCAGATATGATCTCTGGTCCCTCTACCTTTATGAAAACCTGCCTGGACTTCTGATAACTCATGTTCCATATACGACTGGAGACGAGCTTGTAAAATTTTCAGCATGATCTTTACTCGTTTGAGAGATGAGAGCAATTTTCCTGTTATTTTCACATTTTCTCGTATCACCTTTTTGGGGATGGGAACAGAAATAGACCTCTTCCAGTCCGTGGGCCAGTCAGATGTCTTCCAGATCATCCTGGATTGTTTCGTTCTTCCGTTTCGTTCAAAGCTCCACAGTGTATTCTTTCCAGTGCATCTTAATGTCAGCTTCTTCTGTTACGTAGGTGTTGTCCTTTGCTTTCAGCACTGCCAGTTTTGGTGTAAAACTGCCCGTGATGTCTCAAATGATCTTATACATAATACTTGATTTCGTCATTCTGCTCTTTTCCTCTATTTCTGCGCATTGCTTCTGCAGGTATTCGGCTTTGTCCCTTTGAGCTTGTTTCTGGAATTCCATATTCAGCCTTTAAACACTCTCCGTATCCCTGTTTACCTTTGCATGCCGGCGATTGTTGGCAATCTGAATGCTTTTGTCTGAAAATCATCTTGACATCCTTTAGTTTCTCCTACTCTGAATGCATTCTTTGGCATCAGTTAAGAGGGATTCTTTCATAGCCTGTCATGTTTGTTTTGCATCTAGATTTTCAATTTGTAAGGCAGCAGATTTGTTGCTTATCCTCACATTGTATTCTTCAGGAATACTTTCTAGATTAAAAGCTGCGGCTGGAGCGGTCTTCTTCTTAGCATGCAACTTGAGCTTGCATTCAGCAATGAGGAGTTCATGATCAGAACCACAATCTGCTCCAGGAATAATCTTGGCTACTCGGTTTGTAGTTCTCCATCTTCCCTTAGTTAAGATGCAGCCAATCTGGTTTTTATACTGCCCACCAGGTGATGTCCATGTATATCGACGACGATTGGGCTGTTGAGACATGAGCCAACACGACCAAGCTGTTGTCTGTGCAGAATTCAATTAGTCTGTCTCCAGCCAGGTTTCTGCTCCCTAATCCAGATTTCCCAGTGGCACCTTGCACTTGTTCCTGTCCAACTTTGGCATTAAAGTCTCCAGCAATGTAGAGCAGATCCTTGCCAGGTGTTCCCTTCACAACCTCTTGGAGAGCTGATTAGAATTCCTCTGTCTCATCCTCTTCTGCATTACTTGTTGGTGCATATACCTGTATGATAGTAAAATTCGCTGGATCACCTTGCAGTCTAGCTGTGATGATCCTGTCATTGATATCTACAGTCTTTGCCATCTCTTTCTTCATGATGATAGCCACCCCGATTCGTCTTTCTTACTCATGTCCAGAGTAATACACTGTGAAATCCTCCTTCAAAACGTGACCCATCCCTGTCCAATGCATCTCAGATATGCCAACGAAGCCCAGTCGTTTTCTGGACATTTCTCCCATGATGATATCCAGCTTCCCATTTGACATGCCTCTAACGTTCCACGTGCCAAATCTGAGAGTATTGGTGTAGCGAAATCCTCTGCTTTTGTTCATTCCACCATCCACCTCAGGGTGTCCATCCGGATTTAGCTCTAGAGCTTCATCAGAAGATGAACTACTCACAGGAGGTCTGCGATTTTCCCCAGTAGCTCTTACAGTGCATTCAGACCTGAGGGACTCATCCTCCGGGATTATAGCCCTTTGATCTGTAGCTTTACTATCGATGAGGTTTTCTTGGCAAAGTTCCAGAAGTGGGTTGCCGTTACCTTCTCCTGTAGTATCCCTCTAACTGGGACAGGTAGTCCTAACCATTGCCTCCAATATAGGAGGTCTTCTGTTTAGCACTTCGGCTGAATAGTCATGAATGCGAGTATGTCGCAGCTGCCTGTTCAACAATCCATCACCTGCTTCCGTGTTTTCACTATTAACCCTTAGCTGGGACAGCAGTTAGCACTTCCCCAGAGCGTATCCAAACGCACCGGTGGGCTTGCAGGAATTACTTCTGTGGGGACTGTTGCACCTCCCACGCCAGAACCTCGTTAGCGTGACCCAGGATGCACCACAGGGAGTGAGGTTGGCCGTTGATTGCATGACTGGGAAAGCTACTAATCTTCACCTTGTCAACCTAATAGAATTAGGCCTATACCAGGTGGTATGCTAACCATAATCGCAGGTGACGACTCCTGCAAGCTAGACACACCACAAACATATACCCCATACGAATTTTACATTACTAACATTAAATTACATAGCGTGTTCTATTGGCTATTAAGTTACGATGTGGGATTCAAATGTTCTGGTAGAAAGTCAAAGCCCTGTTGAGACATCTGTACTTCTGTTTATATAGAATTCATTTTTTGGATTTTCTTCTGTTTTTCTTCCATCTTTCCCACGCAAACTGACTTCTGTCACTGTACGCTACTCCACTTCTAATTTTGTTGCAAGGTCTTCCCAATCGCTATTATCGACATCTAAAGATTTCATGTCTCTTTTGAAGGTGTCAGTAAATCGAAGCAAGGGTCTACCATAACCCAGTTGACCATTATGAGAACAGCAGACCTTTCGGCAGGCGTCCATCCTCCATCCGCCTTACATGGCCTTACCATCGAAGCCTTCGTTGGCTGAGCAAACATTGTTGGCAAACCGGCATTTTCGAAGATTCATTCGAGGTCTTATCTTCCCAGATGATACATAAAATTTGTCAAAGAATGGTGTTTAAGCGACGGTCTTGTAAGGTATTTTGCTGTGCAGGTCTCACTTCCATACAAAAAGATAGACAGGAAACAAGCTTTTCAAACGTGTGCTTTTTTGGTGGTTGTAAGTTTGTCATTTTCCCACACTTTCTTACTGAGTTTGGCAAAAGTGTCTGTGGCTTCCCAATCCGACTGCTGATGTCGCCTTCAATGGACATGCTTCTGGAAATCACTGACCCTATGTAGCAGAAGTCATCAACTGCTTCGAGGTTCCGGTCACTTAGCTGTATGGAAAGTTGCGGTATTGATTTTGTTGGCATCACCATTGCCTTTTTAAGACTAATGGTCAGCCCAAAATTGTCACAGGAGTAAGAAAATCCTGACAACAGGGCTTATACGTTTTCGTGAGAGTTTGCTACAAAGCAAGTGTCATCTGCATACAGGAAATGCCGACAAGCTTCTTTCTGACTAGTGACTTAGCCCTTTAACGTCTAATGACCCTTTTTTTAAGCCCACGATAGGGAGCATGAGTAGCACATAACTTCAAGAAATAAGCACTTTCCAACGTCTCGAATAATTCTTTAGGAAACATTTTTTAGC
>JANTCA010003830.1:0-10540 GCA_024741275.1 Chironex yamaguchii | reverse complement strand
AAACGAACTCTTTCTGCCTACAGAGTACTGGTTTTGTTGTTTTAATGTAGACAGACTCCAGTATACTTAGATGAAAGCACGATCTAGCGGTGCCAATTATCCGTAAATTCTTGTCCTTATACATTTGGCGCATTCTGAGTTTTCTAGTAAATGTTGGCCTTTGGCAGAATCGCATGTTTTGGCAGTCATTTTCGCTTTGCAAGCGCGAGATGGCTGTTCTCTGGGAGGAATTGATGCTTGGCGCACAGTGGCTGGAACATCTTGTTTGATCCTGTCTCTTTCAAATCTCTTTCCTTTCTCACCTAAAAATGTTACTATACTACAGTCATTTAGTCACCAAAATATACGGCTATGTTGTTGACACTAATGTACTAACAAAAATGCAATAATGGACAGGCACGGTTTGCTGGGAAACAGAGAACAGCACATCGCAAATCTATTTTTGAGGTCGCTCCAAATCTTAAAATGATCGGCATAACTCAGTACCGTAACACCAAGTTTCGTACTTTTAACATAAAGTGAACAGTATTTATATTTTGAAACTGTTTTTATGATGGATCTTGTCTTTTTTATTGCAGCCTGGTCTGTTTGGGTAGTCAACATTCTACAAAGTCAATACTGACGAAGAAATAAGTAGCAAACTGAACATTCAGTTCGCATTTTGTAATTCATTTTGAAATAAAATGAGAATAATCGTGCTTGCTCTTCTGAGTCAAGTGAGCATTGCACATCTTTCACTCTGTCGATAAGGTGCCGAGTCAAAACGTAGCCGAACATAAAACTACCAAAAGTATGAAATAGTTCTGTCGAATGGCTGGGCCCGTTGTGAGTAATGCCTTGATTTAAGACATTTCTACTAATGATACAGGAACATTTCAAATCACCGAAATTGACCGAAGTCGAGTTATTGACATTATTCAAAACGATTGTATTCTTCACGATACGTCTTTTGCGTATTCGGTCAATGTAGACGTGCAGTCAATGTGGGATACGTAGTTCTATTTTTGTCAGCAAGAAAGACATTATCCGTAGTTAGGACATGCTCTAAGGTTTCTGTAGATAGAACAATCTCATTGAAGGTGAATACGTTTGTATATATTTTTCTTTATTTGTAGATTATGGGGTGTATATTGTTAATGAGGCCAATTCTTATTTAAACAATCCTAGATCACAGGGAACCTAACAGTAGATCTGATGATGACGTAAAGTCAATGGGAAATATGTATGGTTCGTTTTCCAGGACATCATATCCAATTTGCAAGTTCACGATTATATCATTTTAGCTTTCAACCCAAGCCAATTCTTGTGAGTATACTCGGTGACTTCTTTCTTTCTTTGCTTTTCGGCTATGATATCTGTTTTCACTATGCAGATAGATGCTTTGAAGATTCAGTGGAATACTTCATTCTAAACTTTCCATTTTAAAGATATTTTACTGACAGTAACGATTTGACGCCATACTGGTACTTGGAAGACAGAAATACGCAATCTTCTGATGGAGTGTGCAATATGGTGAGGTGATCATTTTCTTCAGTAGAAGAGTTTTAGCAGGTTTTTATTGGAGAGGGGCGTTAAATAAAGAGGTGCGTTTGTTTAAACTATGATATGTCTCATAACTGCCCTAAAAGCATCAACGGTTAACCGTAAGATAGACATAAATATGAACTCAATGTCAATAAAATCATCCTTGTCACTTTCATCGACACGTTCGTCTTGAGGACTCGAGGACGTCAATTGATATCTGTATGTATAACAGAAAAACTATGATCGCAAAGACTTAGTCGGTCATGAACTCGTAGAAATCTCCTCTATCTTTTCGTTCGAGCTAGTGATGGCAACTATGTTGCAGTGTAAGTACTTGGAAGACGAAAATGTGAAATAAGACTAGTTTTACCAGCCAAGTACACTGCCTTTACTACAAACAAGCGAGATGCAAAGATTTTTAAATGCAGATCTTTCAAAACTAGGGCTATCCATCGCCCTTTGTGTCCCCGCAAATTGCGTACTGCCCCTTTTTGCATCTCGTGGACTGGACTGCTTTACCGCCATAGCTTAGTCAGCTTAGTCCTTGGCTTTCTTTTCTACCAAATAGGAATTTTATCAATGGGTCCCACCTGTTTGATAACCCCACCTTACTGATATTTCCTCTCAAACGTTTGAAGGCTGCAGCTAACAACGCCCCCCACCCCTAAATTGTCATTTGGCATTCCTATGATTTGGTGAGAGCCAAGAGAACATTGTACAGATTGTTACTTTTGTTTGGTGAAAACAAATACTAAATCCAGTAAAAGGTCTACCATCAGATCTACGACCAGTGCTTAATTCGACTGAAATTCCATTAACAGTTTTCACTTAACTGCCTTCTCTAGGTGATCAAGATCTTAATGAAGAACCATGTCATAGCTATAATGCAGCTTTTAAAATTGAAGATAACTTCGCTATAAGGAATTTCACCAAAGTGAATTGAATGATTTGGAACGTGATTTGGGGGCTGTCAGAAGGTGGCCTGCTATTGATACGTTTATTTCCGCAGTACTTTAGAAGTGACAACAACTTAGTGTATTACCATACGTAATGAGGTTTACTGCAGGAATTGGGAACTATAATAACCAGTGGCGTAGCGTCCGGGTATGCAAGGTATTCAGTGAATACCCAGGGATTTCAAGGAAAATCATTTTTTTCAATTATGTTATTTGTTTCCAATAAATGTTTACTCATAAATTATAATTTTTAAATTCTGCGATTTATTTGGAATTTTTTCCAATATTTTCCATTAACTTCAGTCACAAAACAGCCATTAATATTTGTCTTTGCGAAGATCTTTCTCATTGAATTATAAGGCATTCTGCCAAAGAGAACGCTATTTCTGTTTCCTTTTGATATGCATCAACGTCACAAAATAGGTGGTAAATCCCTTCCTACTCATCTTAACCAATCACAGTGGAGATTTTTTAACATAATTTGCTCGACGTCCAAGTGAAACAATGGGAAAATAAGCTGAAAAATTTCGGCTTCCAGCCTCATAATAGGTCCTGTTTAAGGCATTGTCAAAACGTTGATTATGACAACTCAAACTTCACACGCCTTCTTTCTTCACTTCCCATTTTTACACATAGAGGTTGTTCAAAACTGATTCAAAGTAGGCTCATTGATCTACAGGGACTTTTGTGTTCCTGTTGATTGTGTCTGATCCACTTTCAAACCAGTTTTTCATGACATGCATGGCAATGCTGTAGCATAAGGGCATTCAAGATATTCAAAAAATGACCTGGAATTTTTTACAGAGAAAACGTAAATCGTGAACCAACTTTTAATTTGTGTTACAAAAAGAGAAACCAGTCTCTGCTGCATTTTATGATAAAAATTTGCAATCGTATTCCTTGTAATTATACCTTCTCAAACACAGACCAAACAAGCCTGAGACTCAGTTTACAGACATTTATTTACTAAATAAATTAAATTAAACAGTTGCGTTGTGAGGCAGGAAGAAGCTGTGAGAAATTTGAGACTGCTAAATAACCGTTCACTTTTGGATAGGGATATGTCACGAATCTCGTCCGTCTTGACAACAGCAAGCAAGTAGTGTGTACGAATGTGCTGACACATTGTACAAACGAGTACAGAAAATGTGCAATCTGAACTTAGGCTCTGTTCACACAATGCCGGATAGCTTTTCGTATCGGATAGCTTTTTGTATCAGAAAGCTCTTCCGTTTACACAATACCTAGTCCATTAATTTCTGGGAGTTGACTTTCTACTTCTTTGTATTAGGTGGCTTTGTGATGCCATTAGTCGTCTCTTGTGATTCGTTTTAAAACGCAAATATTTCAGCATAAGGTTGAAATAGCTCATTTGGTACCCCAGCAGAGTAGTGAAACCAAGAATCAAAGGAAAGAACAGCGTATTCACATCCATGTTGTAGAGATTGTTTGAAATAGATTTTCGTTTTGACCACCCAAATTAATTTGTAAACGAGGGTAAATACTGCAATTGAGGTTTCGGAGTCAAAAGCTTATCGGATAGATGTGTTCATACGAGCCCAAAAGCTATCCGATACGTCACTTTCAAAGCGGAGTAATTTCACTCCGGAAAATTATATCGGATAGGCATGGTATCATGTGAACAGAAGGCCTGTGTGATATGAAAAGCTATCTGATACGCAAGCTATCCGGCATTGTGTGAAAGGGGCCTTAAAATTATGCCCTCTTTATAAACAGTTCCAAGTCCTGCCACCTTTAGCTGCAATACCCCATTCCGTAGCTGCAGGACTGACAAACTCATCCTTGGCCTCTTCCACCCCAATCCCCTAGAGAATACCCACTAATGAAAGTCACGCTACGCCACTGATAATAACCCTTCTAAATGGCGACTGCTTATAGCTTAGAATGCGCTTTTCTCAACAAAGGCAATTTGTATAATCATGTCTGAGCTGGACAACAATTCTTGGTCATCATTCAAGATCTGGTCAAGAATCATGGAAATATGAGAGCACGGAATAACATGCTTCGAGGTAAGAAAATGTTTGGAGGTAACATGAGTGTCGTGAAATGTACATTACTGCATGCTCCATCCAAATTAGAATAGAAATGGTCTTGCTTAATTGTAGAATTGTGGACAAACAGGGTGTAATATGGTTGAATATTCGTCTTTCGAAAAAGTTATATATCAAATACTTTTTCCATTGTCTCATTCTAGTAATAATTTCATTCATTGTTTCGCGTGTAGATATCATTCTACATGTTAGAAACATCACTTTAACTAGATCAAGTCAAAGATCAAAGATTGAGGCAAGTAATCTTAGCGTTGCAAGGTAGCCTGCCCACCCTATATTATTATTAGTTCTACTGATCTAAAAGTAGAGTTTATTTACTGTGGATTTGTTGGCCTTCGCAACAATGAGCATCAAGTTGTATTTTTTGCACAGCCAGCTGTAAGCATCCTGGAAGACCTTGGTGAAGTTTAGTGACGAGCCAGATGAAAGATTCCACCAAGGCTTTAACGTCATGAAAGAAAGGTACCATGATAAATGCGAATTTTAATATGATCACTGATCATTGCTAGAGCATAAAGCAAAATTGGTCAGAAACTGAACACACAACAAAAAGCAATAAGCATAAATGTTTACCCTAAGAAAATGCATACAATTAACTGACAGTAAAAATATCTATTGTTTAAACAATGTTTTGTTATTTTTCATCATATGTGCTTAAACTTTGCAACAAAATGAGGACAAAAATACAAGATATGGTATTTTATATTTTCTAACACAAAGCAGGACATACGGTAGCATGCAAACCTAATACGATTCAGGAAAACTGGGCCATTATTGAATTCAGAAGCCAAAATGAAGTCTTGAGCGTCAGGTCAAAGTAAACCAAAATTGTGCTGGCCAAAGTTGTCTTTACTATCACTATAGTCATTATTATCATCATCATCATGTTCTTTACTAATTATTATCGCCATCATCATTAATCGTCATTATCTGCATTAAATTATCATTGTAGTATCCGAAATATCGCCAAATAAAGAATACATAACATTGTTTATACTTCTTGTTGATTCACTATGATTACCATTTGCATTAATCATCACCATTGCCACCAGTAAACTGTCAGACTAATGTCATTGAAGAAAAGGGGGGCAGGAGCCAAGCAGTGCCTTTTGAGATTTTGACGTTTTTGCAGATGACTAATACTTTAGTCAATGGCGGTGCATCCAATGGGGCAGGTGGGGCAGTGCCCCAACAAGATTTTGAGCAAAACGTTTTTTAATTAAGATACCTTCCATGTTTGATACTCAAACAATTTATGTAATCCAAGTCCACGTTTTGCTCGACTTAATCCATAAAATCACTTCCATTCTTACTGATAATTTGAAGGAAATCAAAAAATTCGCCCACCATTTGTCACCAAAGGTCAAGAGAAAATTAAGGAATTTCGGAGAGTTCAAAATTTAAGCTCTTGGGAGGGCATGCCCAAAATTACAGAAGTTGTCAATTATTTGATCCAATTGAATTCTTCATTTAGTTTCTTGCTACTTAATGATTGTTTTATAGCAACTAATTGCAGGTTATTCCATGTTCTATACAAACAAACAACTCACAAATTAATCCATTAATATATTACAAGGATTCTGTAAGGACGTTTCGAGACAAGCTTGTCTCATCTTCAGCTAATGAAAAAAAAAATCGGTATCTTAAATATGGGACAAAGTTTATTGTAGCATTACAAGTTAACAAAAGTATTTTAGTGGGAATAAAAGGCTTCTATAAAATACTAAGACAAATATGTAAGTACAATGAAATAGTGAATATACCATGTACAATCAAAACAAAAACGCTAAACATGAAAAAAACATACTTCATCAAGGACCATATTAATAAAGCTGATCATGCACACTCCCTTCAAGATTTCTGTATTCATGATAAAGCCACCAATGAGCTCGACTTATTAATACACGAAAGCCTTCTTATTCTTAAGGATAGTCCCACACTTAACCATCAAAACGTTTCCATGCCCCTGTACTTATTTTAATGTCAATTTTATGTTGTTAATGTGACAAACACGGAAATCCGTTCATTATTTACAACCAATGCCGGCATATCAGTAAAACAATTGTGCCTTTCTTTAGTATGTTCCGCCAGTATTACCTTCGGGTAGGGAATTTTTCCAGACTTCACGTTTTGATTAGTTGATGATTTTCCAGTGAAATGGCTAGCTGAGTTGCTCACTTCATGCAATTCATCAACTACCAACATGGCATTGCTTGCAAACATAGTACCTTGTTGAAACGTACAGTTTACGTTTCATCCTGCTGGATTGGTTGTTGTAGTGATGTTAAAATATTGTCATTAATCAATATATTCGGCCATTTCCGTTTGTTTATGACGCCTTAGCCAAAGGTCCGTCTATAAAGCAGTCAATGCCTGGTGGACTTTGTAACATTTGAAGCCACTGTCAAAAAATTACTTAATCATATATTTTAAAGCAAAACAAGATTTATACACAGGGCATAGTAGTCACAGGGCATATTATCTCATTCAAAATAATGAGTTGAGCATCATTCAAAATAACGAGTTGAGCTTAATACCCTGCGATCAATTACTGACTAAGAGAGACAGGTATGTTGTATTATCATTTCTAATGGACATTTTTTTGCATTTTTAAGATGTTTTAGCGTGGGAGAGTTACGTTGATTTTTTGTATAAAGGAGTAGGTTTTTAAAGAAAAGTAAGGAGTTCAGGAGAAGAGTAAAGTGAGTATTTAGTTTTCTCACCTTGAGTCAAGACAAGGAGTTATTTGTCGTGGCAAGAACCTACTTCCCGACACAGTAGCGCCCAGCATGGGGCATTAGAAAGGAATTCTACCAAGCAAGGATACTGGCAAGGATCAGAGTTACTTCTTATAAATACTAGCTGGAATTACTACGGAGCATAACCAGGATATTAACGATATTGGGACTTAGAGCGTCATCTGAGAACATTAGAGGACAGATTGCAGGAAGTCTATCAGCTAAAAGGGAGAGTCCAAGAGTTGAAGCTAGAAGAGGGGGAGGATGCCAGTGTCATGTCAGAATGGGGTAAGACATTCGATGGTCGAGTTGAGGCATTTGAGGACATGGTTGATGACCTGGAGAGGAAAATCAAGGAATTAAGACAGGGTAGTGAGCAGGAAGCTCTGGATGCAGAGAACCAAAGGCAAGAGAAGAAGTTTAAGAGAGCATTGGATGAGGAAAGAAGATTAGAAGAGGTGAGATTAGAGATGCGAAGGAAATACGAGTTGAGGATTGAGGAAAGTCGAGGGAAGGCTGCCCTAGAAATCACCAAGGCCAAGCTACCTAAGCTGTCAATAACGAAATTCAATGGAACTCACATTGACTGGCCAAGGTTTCATAATCAGCTCAAAGCCAAAATCGACAAGACTTCAATCGCCCAAGTGACAAATTTGATCTGAGGTAGTTGATTACACCCAAGGTACGAACACTTATTGACAGAATTCCATTCATGTCAGAGGGATACGAGCGAGCAAAAAACATACTCAAGAATAAAATTTGGCAGAACTAGTGAAGTTGTAAATGCCCACGTTGGCAGCATTATGGCCATCCCAATAGTTCACTCATCTCGAGCTGACAGGATTCATGACTTTTAAGAAAAGTTGGTTACCAACATTCAGTCTTTGGAAACGCTTGGAAAGTTTCGTACAATCAATGGATATGTGAGAATGACTTTGGACAAATTGTCAGGAATCAGATCGGATCTGGTTCGAACTGACGATGACTGGCAAGAGTGGGGCTTTCCACAGTTGGTGGAAGCTCTAAGGAAATGGACCCTGCGAAACCCAATTACTGCTGGGAGAGAGTGAGAAGAGCAGCCCAGGAGACATGAGCCATCATTGGCTACCAAGAACCAACAAGCAAAGGGATGTGTGTACTGTGGTAGTGTTGAACACAAAGCCACAGATTGTGCAAAAATAACGGAAGTAGAAAAGAGGAAGGACATCCTCTGTAAGGAAAGACTTTGTTTTAATGGGCAAAAGAAGGCCATCGGGCAATAAATTCCAGAAGGAAACAGGGATGTTTTCACTGCAAATCAAGGCACCATTCCTCCATTTGTGACAAATAGGGACTAAGTCATACGAACTTACCAGCATCAAACCCACTGTTTGCAACATCTGGAGCCAGTGCTGTTATCCACCCTGCCATTGCTGTCATGGTGAATGGTGTGAAATGTCGTGCCCTACTGGATTCAGGAGCAGGAGGATCATATGCTTCTGACACTTTGCTGAATCATCTTGGCATCAAACCTCTGAGGACAGAACAGTGCACCATCGAGATTATGATCAATACAGTGAACCATCGAATCAAGATTTATGACATGGCCATCTCAAGCTTGGGCAAGCAATTTAAGATAAATGCTGAGGTCAGCAGGATCGAGAAGAAGGTGTTGCTGACCATTCCGAATCCGAATTACAGGGAACAGATCACCCAGTTTAAGCATCTATGAGGAGTTGAGATGGAGGAATCTGAAACGAAGAAGGAGCTGCCCATCCATTTGATCTTAGGAGCATCAGAGTACACAAGAATAAAGACGAATGAATGACCTCGAGTGGGATCCATTGGGGAACCAGTGGCAGAATGGACACACTTAGGATGGACGATTATGTCGCCAGGCAAGGAAGCAGATCTTAGCCATGTCTACTTGTCGTGATCATCCCAGGATGACTATGTGGACCTTTGCAGACTTGACATTCTCAGTGTAGAAGATGACCATCAGGGAGGGGGGGCTGATGTGTATGAAGAGTTCAAGGAGCAGTTGGTTTGCAGTGACGATGGATGGTATCAAACAGGACTGATCTGGAAGCAAAAACATGAGAAGCTACACAGCAATAAAGCCAGCAGCCTCGCAAGATTATCAGACCTGCTTAGGAAGCTGAGACATGACTTAGCACTGCTAGAGAATTACCACAGCATCATCCAGGATCAGCTAAAGGAGGGAATCATGGGAAACATGGGAAATGACAGAGGACAAAGCCGAGGCAGAGTTCTACATTCCCCACAAGCCAATCATCAGACAGAAAGCCGAAACTACCAAAGTGAGGATCGTCTATGATGCATCAGCATGAGGAACTGCAATCAGCCCCTCGCTCAATAAATGTTTGGAGACAGGGCCAGCCCTTCAGAATTTGATCTGGAATGTTCTTGTTTGATGCAGATTCAAGCACGTACTCATCACTGGTGACATCAGGCAAGCATTCCTGCAGATCAGGTTTCAGGAAAAGGACCGTGACTATCTGTGATTCCACTGGATACAGGACCTACAGACCGAGGAGGTGATCACATTGAGATTCACAAGAGCTCTATTTGGCCTAGTACAATCACCTTTTCTTCTTGGAGCAACACTGGAGCAGCACTTGGGATCCTTTGCTGACGAATATCCAGAAGTCATAGATGAAATCAAGCGCAGTCTTTATGTGGATGATGTCATAACCGGGGGACAATCAACTGAGGAGGTACAAAACCTGAAGAGCAAGATGGAAGCTATCTTCAAAGATGGTGGATTCATTCTTCACAAGTGGCACTCAAACTTTCTATCCCTAGAAGACGAAAATACCTTAGGAGATGATGATATAACTTATGCAAAGGAGCAACTGGGGACTAGTACTGCAGATAGCAAGATCTTAGGCCTGCCACGGAACAAAAGAGCTGATGTCATAGGACCAAACATCTCGAAGCTGGAGTCACCCGCCACAAAGAGAGGAGACTTGCAAGCGCTGGCCTCAATCTATGACCCATTGCGACTGATGTCACTAGCAACCCTCATCAGAAAGACAATTTTCAGAGATGCTTGTGATCGCGGACGGAAATGGGATGCCACCCTCACTGATGGTCTCCAGCAAAGATGGACAAGCTGGCTGCGCAGCCTTCCAACAAGGCTAACAATTCCCAGCAGTCTCAGTCTCTATCCAGAGGCTATACAACATGTGGACCTGCATGCCTTTGGGGATGAAAGTGAGAATGGAACATGTGCAGTTGTTTATGCTGT
>JANTCA010003829.1:0-10542 GCA_024741275.1 Chironex yamaguchii | reverse complement strand
ATTACTGCTGTTTACTTTACTCATTTTCTTCCGTCTAGTATTTCCTATTACTGCTGTTTACTTTACTCATTTTCTTTCCTCTTGCATTTCCTATTACTGCTGTTTTCTGATTTTTTTCCCTCTTGCGTTTCCATTACTGCTGTTTACTTTACTCATTTTCTTTCCTCTTGCATTTCCTATTACTGCTGTTTACTTTACTCATTTTCTTTCCTCATGCGTTTCCTATTACTGCTATTTACTTTACTCATTTTCTTCCCTCTTGCATTTTCTATTACTGCTGTTTACTTTACTCATTTTCTCCCCTCTTGGTTTCCTGCGTCCAGGTCAGGTCTCGTACCTCTTTCGCATCTCTTCTGTACTGCATGACATAAATCACCATCGCCACTTTTGTTTGTGTAACCTCTCACTTACCTTCAACTTATTTGTCCTTTCTTATGCTTTGTCTGTGTTAGATCACCTCTCCCTTAACGGTTCCCATCTCTTGCACTTCTCTTTTTTCTCCTCCCTTTTCTGCCTCGATAATTTCTTCCTCTTGTCTTATTTCTTCTGCTACTTCGCCTTTTGTATTTTGTTCCTTTCGTCTTGTATATCTCACTCTTTTCTGCCCCCTGTTGTCCCTTTGCTCTTACCCCAGTTCCCCCTTAACTCCTTTACGTCTCCCTAACACATTTACTTGTACTTAACTCCTTGACTTCTTCTCTTACTAATTTACGTCGCCCCTAGTACATTTACTTCTCATTTAACTCCGTTGCTTCTCCCCTAGTTAAGTTACGTCTTCCCTAAGACATTTCTAACAGCAACCTTAGGTAGTCCACCGATGGACATAGGCCTCCTCCAAATGTTTCATCTGTTTCTGTCTAAAGTTGCCTTTCGCCAGGTGACACCCAGCAGAGTATTCAAATCGTCCCTTCTACGAATTTTCTGCCCTCCTCGAGATCTTTTATCCATCCCTCTTGCTTCTGACTCCACCATTCTCAATGATGTCTTTCATCCCAGTCTTCTCTCCGATCCATCTGTTGGTCTTTCTGTCTTTCCAGGTTATTCCTAACATATTTACTTCTCCTCTAATTCCTTTATTTTTTCCTTAACTTCTTCACTTCTTCTTAAACTCCTTTGCGTCTACCTTCTTGCCTTTCCTGCGTCGCTGACCTTTCGTTTTTCTTGCTGTCTGGTACGTCTTGCGTACCTTAGTCCTGGCCTTTCATGCAAATTAACCATTCTTGTCAAAAGTTGTTGGAGATATCCAAGGGCAATGCATGCCGAATATATTCTAATTTTAGTAGCAGCAGCTTTTGTTCTCAGTGAGGAACAACATACTCTAAAGGCGACGTTCCGTGGCTCTTAAGTGGATGCCAAAGGACTGATCCAACTTTCTGATCATCAATACTTGCTACTTTTGAGAGAACCCATCTCAAGACGCCTTCCACCCTCGCTCAGGTCATGACCTGGCATGTTTTATATCTATCGTTCATCTGCAGGGTACTAGTGAGCGAGCGAAGTGCTCTATTCGATCTCTCTTTGTGGTGGTATAACGTTTTCTGGCAGGCGAGGTCTATGCTTCACTTCACTTCGTTGTCGGTAAGGGCTATCAAGACGAAAAGAACCGACTCCGGCTAGATTGTTTGGTCTGCCGAAACACGGCACGTTCGTGCCCTTGCCTCAGTGTATAGGTTGCGCAGTTGGCATGAAAACTACTGTATTCATTGTTTTTGTGGTGTGATATACTTGTGGTCCTACAGTTTGAATCACTATGACGTACTGATGTTTAGTAAGCAACCTATGCTAATTGAGTACTTTTCGTTATTTTTATGGTGCTATTTTATGTATGTAGTTTGCAGGTGCTTGCGCAGTTCGTTTTCTTCAATTGTCCCTAGTTATATGTGGTTCATTTGAACAACAAACATGTTCCATCCTAGAAATTTTCTCAAAGTAAACAACTGCTACGGGTTGTCTTTTTGCATATACTGACTTAAAGCAACAACTGCTAGGATTTATTTGATGACAGTCATGGTATGGTTACGTGTAGCGTATGGCCGCATAATATTCCAACTAAAAGTATTAAGATCATGTAACTTAAGCTCTGCTCTTCAATTATATTTACGTATTGTATTATCCTCTTCAACACCGCACGGCAGCTTGTACTAAATACACAGTTATACAACTGCACACAGATATAAACTGTCAGTTACTTCTAGTTATCAGTTGTAGTATCAAGTATGTTATTGGGTAAGTTATTACCAAGTTATGTTTTTATTAAGTGTTTGTTGGTCCAGTTGATTAAACCTGAACAGACAGGGAAATTGCCTTGACTTCGTAGTCTCTTGCGCTTGCCACCTTGCCACATTTTTCTTTTTTATGTTTTGTATTTTCGTGTTCTACACTTCCCTGCTGCCCTGCTGCGCCTATACTTTGATGTGAAATCGCTTACTTCTGCCGCACTATTTTGTTCATCGTCTCACTTCTGATCCTATGCCTTTTTAATTCTGCTGCCATTGCCATACGTCTCTCCCTTAATATCTTTGCCCAACCATCATCGCTCTGCCATCTTTGCCCTGCGGTCCCTGACCTAACTCTTTCTTCTTCCGTCACCTTCGTCCCGTCACGTTCACTCCGTCACCTTCACTCCGTCACCTTGATCCCGTCAACTTCACTCCGTCACCTTCACTCCGTCACCTTCACTCCGTCACGTTAACCCCGTCACCTTCACTCCGTCACCTTCGTCCCGTCACGTTCACTCCGTCACCTTCACTCCGTCACCTTCACTCCGTCACCTTCACTCCGTCACCTTCACTCCGTCACCTTCACTCCGTCACCTTCACACCGTCACCTTCACTCCGTCACCTTCACACCGTCACCTTCACTCCATCACCTCCACTCCGTCACCTTCACCGCGTCACCTTCACACCGTCACGTTAACCCCGTCACCTTCACTCCGTCACCTTCGTCCCGTCACCTTCACTCCGTCACTTTCACCCCGTCACCTTCACTCCGTCACGTTAACCCCGTCACCTTCACACCGTCACCTTCATCCCGTCACCTTCACTCCGTCACCTTCACTCCGTCACCTTCACTCCGTCACCTTCACCCCGTCACTTTCACCCCGTCACCTTGACTCCGTCACCTTCACTCCGTCACCTTGATCCCGTCACCTTCACTCCGTCACTTTGATCCCGTCACCTTTACTCCGTCATCTTCACTCCGTCACCTTCACTCAGTCACCTTCACCCCGTCACCTTCACCCCGTCACCTTCACTCGGTCACCTTCACTCCATCACTTTCACCCCATCACCTTCACTCAGTCACCGTCACCGTCATCTCCACCCCGTCACCTTCACCCCGTCACCTTCACCCCGTCACCTTCACCCCGTCACCTTCACTCCGTCACCTTCACTCGTCACAATCACCCCGTCACGAACCAAACTCAAGCAAAATGCCTCACTACAGAATTCGAGCAATACAACAATTTAGAGACTTTTACAGAAAAGATCGAAATAAAAGTGTTGTTTCTTTTCTATTTTTTCTTGACTTTGTAAAATTATTTTTTAGTTTTATCTCAACGAGACGAGTCTATTCTCTGACTTCTCTGTAAATGAAGTGGGTTTTCCTACTTGCAGCTTCCTAACGCCAGGACACTGTTTCCTATTTTTTAAACAAGATAAGGCTTACTATTTTGATCTTTTATCGGGACCAGAATTCTATTTAAATGTGGTTGTCCAAATTTGATATCAGCATAGATATTCTTTTCATACGCTGTGTTATATTATCATTTGATTGATTGCGTCGCTTATGATCATCACTCATGTACTTAACTACTGCTGTATGATGTCATTACCAGGTGATAACAGGATATTTGGGGCTGCATTAGAAGACGTACTTAAGAAATCTTCAGCAAGAGCCGATATTCCATTTATTGTTGAAAGGATATGTACGTTTATTGAACAGAATGGTATGTATTAAACTACGTGCAGTTGTGGTTGCAGTCCTACGCTGTTTTTAAATTTTATTTATACTATTCTACTTTATACATAGAAATTCCTTTGCTATATACATAGAAATCCTCTACTATATACATAGAAATCCTCTACTATAGACATAGAAATCCTCTACTATATACATAGAAATCCTCTATATACATAGAAATCCTCTACTATAGACATAGAAATCCTCTACTATAGACATAGAAATCCTCTACTATATACATAGAAATCCATTGAAGTTGAAGTTTGCGTTTACACTTGTACCGGATAACTTATAATCCCGTTTACAAGTGATAGGATCAGTCTAACGTCTACACTGGAAACGCAACCCGTTACACTTTTCTCATCCATATACGACACAGTTTTCCTCCTGCTAGGAAACTGTTACACCCTTTATTACCTGCACGGATCTTAAGTTGAGCGTAAACGCAGCCGAAAATTTGCGGATGACATTGGAGTCCATTAAGACATTTCAAGAGACATGCAGACAGGTTTGGCTTGAAGAGGGACTGGCGTTGTAATCCAGGGGGGCGTCGGGGTAAATCATGTTAGCTGATCCAATGGGAATACAGAAGTGGATTGTATTCCGTAACGTGACAAAGTAATTAGCAGCGCAAATAGATGGGCCCCTGATAGTCACCTCTGATCTCCTCTTCCGAAAGGGTTTTGGGAAGTAAAATGTAAGCTTGAAAGTAAACACGTGGAGTGTAGTGGGCAGGATATATAAGTAAGAAAGAGTGGACCTCTAGCGGTTCGCAAGTTCGACCATGCGTATTTGTGATAGAGCTTAATTTCTTATGAGCTAAAGAAAAGTTATTGAGGGGGAAAAAGTCGAAAAATTTTCATCCCAAGAATGATACCTCTAAACACACAAAGGGTAGGAACGTCGTGGAATGGTGAGACAAGTCATATTATTTCCACTGCATTATAAGTCCGTTAATGGCTTTGGTCATTTCATGTTCCAGCTGGTTTATTATAAGGAGATTCTAAAGCGCCTTCACGAGCTTTGTGCAACATCCTCTTTTATTTACCATTTTGATGATGTTTTAAGAACCCCACGTATTGGTCTTGTCCATGCCTTATTCTATGGCTACTGTGAAGTTGCCCCATTAAGAGCTCAACCACCTTCTAGCAAGTCTCCCTTTTCTGCTTTTAACTTTCATTGGGGAACCTGTTTAGTCACCGACCTACGTACCTATGTTACTTTGATCTTAACGTGGTTATTTCAACTGGTGTTCTACAATGTTATCGTATATTTGGATTTCATAATAGGTAATGGGAATGTAAATGTATCACGGCTTAACCTGAAGATCATTATACTGTGTGTTGAAGGCTCGAGCTTACTTATTGGTAGTACAATTTCGTCGTGAACAAGCTTATAAATAAGCACCAATCAGCTGCTTGGTTTATCAAACTCTTCAGCTCGGCCTTTTTACTGTTTCTTATTTTGACAGAGTACCTACGTGATATTTTCTTGTACGACATCGTAAAATTGAATTATATATATTGATGGTAGTTTTGTGGTTTAAGTCCACGTATAATTGAAGGTTTTTTTCGCCACACCCTGAAGGTACTGTCATTTAACGACTCCATTTGACAAGTGCCATTGATGTTTCATGGTTACTCTAGAGTACCGAATAATCGGGGGGATGGAAAATTTTTCGAAAATTAATAATAGGGGGGATTGGAATAAAAGGGGAGTGGGGTGGAGAAATGGGTAGGATTGAAAATAGAAAACGTGGAATGATAAATTAATAACACATCTATTCATATGCAATTTACTTTTTTAAACTTTTCCTGGCACTTTTATGTAATAAATTACCATTTCCTGATTTTTAGATTCTCTAAGTTTAGTAAAGGGGCAACGGGGCGGGGGCTGGAAATCATTCAAAAAATTGATAATCCGGAGGGGACGATTATCTGGTACTCTAGAGTAAATAGATTCATATGCAAGGTCAGTAACATCAATTAGGAAGAAGTAGCTTTGTTATATAAAAGTCGCATTAGCCTTGTGCGGTTGAAAAATAGAAGCCTGGAGTAAAACACTAGTACAAAGACAACTTGAACTAATGTTTTACAATGTAAATCAAGGAAAAACTTTTAAGGGATTTATTTAGTCCTTTAAAGCATCCAAAACTTATAAAGGGACTCCAGTAATTAAGCCAATAGCACCTTGATGATGAGTATGGAGCCTATCGTGCTCTATGGAGTTTCATTCCATTGTCAAGACTGGTGTGGAAATTGTCCATTCATGAAAGAACAATGAGTAAGAATGGTAATTTGATCATTGTGACTTGACATTGCTTTGACAGGTTTTCGGTCGTATTGTTGTAGTTTAAGAAAGTGACCGTGTTTGCTTCACTTCTTCCCTGTAGGTCTTCAGCAGGAAGGAATTTTCAGGGTGAATGGCAACATGAGGGTGGTTGAGAAGCTGAAAAATGCTTTTGACAAAAGTAAGACTGAGTCTTAATCTCTTACTGTAAATTAAACGGGGTATTATTAATTGTCTTATTTTGTTTCTTCAGTACTTCATTTGTTATTAAGCGATTTTTTAACAGAGTGAAGGCATTTACGAGGATTTGAGCGCTTTTTAGGATAGTTTTTTTCTATCAATCCTAGTTTGCCGGATGAACTGTCTTAAGAAAGCAGATTTTGAACAATAAATGCAATAATGTTCGTTTTGTTGACTTCATTTTCTCGAGGTCCGTTTAGGCCTTGGGATTATTGTGTAAAGGATATGTTGTTGGATAGCAAAAGGATGCTTACGTAAAATGAGGGACTGTGTTAATACCCGTTTGACTGGAACTTATTGATATGTAAAACATGCACGAGGGATCCCCATCATCCCCTATCTTCTGTTATTCACTATTGGATGGAAGAATGACTCTTGAGTAAAATTAGTGCGAGGGATTGTTGTCATTCCTCGACAGATTTATTAGTGGGACGCACTGAAGCTCAGTTCAAGGCGTTGTCTTGTATTTAGCAAGGAATTTTTGTATACAGAATACGTTTGTGTTGCTTATTACTTATATATTAAAAGTATGTATTACTTGAGCCACATTTTGTGAGGGCATAATGTCAATCTTTATTTGTTTACCTGGACAACTTTGGTCATTCCATTGAATTTGCTTTGGTCATTCCATTGAATTTGCTTCGGTCATTCCATTGAATTTGCTTTGGTCATTCCATTGAATTTACTTTGGTCATTCCATTGAATTTGCTTTGGTCACCTTCAAAAAGTCTTATTCGTCGTAAACATGCTCACGATCAGTGACAAATACATTATAGTTATGTAATATAACCAACAGACTTACACAGGTACCTACTCTATAACACCCACCGTCACTTCAGAGTGAAAATGCTATCCTCTTACTTTCAAATCGTATGACTTTGTCGCATTTGTTTGGACTGCTTTAACTTGAAGGTTTCTATGAAGACCTCGTGACTAGAGCCAAACCCCGACAACTCACTGTCACCTGAATGGACATATTGATCTTTATTCGGGGATTGGGGCCCAACTTTTGATTGTTAATGGCTATTTAAAATCTTCACGGTACTAGATTTATTTGAACCACTATAACCCCAAGACCTATCAAAGTACAGTCAATGTCACACAGTCTATCGGCACAATACTCATTCGCCGACATTACCTGTATACCACAAAGGATGTTGTCTGGATTGCATAATGTGATGCAGGCAAATTGGCATTGGAGCCACGATGGTCAGTTGAATAAGACGACGATCTTGCAAGGCAAAGGTGGTATGTTCAAGACCCAGTCACTACAAGAAAAGACCGTAGGTTAGTGAAGGTATCGAGAACCCATTTTCATGAAAGTGGCAGCATCCTAGTACATTCTTTAGCTCTGATATGGGATTGTATGTACTATTTTGTTTTGGTGTGTATTGTATTTTCTTGCTTGATATTGTATTGTATTGTATTGTATTGTATTGCATTCTTTTCTACTGTATTGTATTAAATTGTATTGTTTTGTATTCGGTTGTATTGTATTGTATTTTATTGTATTTGTATTGTATTTTGGAACAATGAAATGTGGTTGCCATCCATCATTGCTTTATTTTGTTTTGTCGATGTTTAGACGGTGATGCAAATTTGGAAGAATCAGGAGATATCATGGCGGTTGCTGGCCTTCTTAAGCTTTTCTTGGTAAGCTGTCGTGCCAAAGTCAGGTTTTTGTATTCTTATTGTGATAGTAGTAAATGAACTTGCAGTTTCTTAGTTATAATACATTTGATGTGGATTCTCCAATAAACTGCAAAGTGGCTGTATTGCATCAGTCAAGAGCATAAAATGCATTCTTAGGTGGTTGATGCCTGTAACATGACACCCTGGAAAAGGCGTCCAACAACAGGAGATTCTTTTCATATTTCATTCATTTCATCACTGTTCGTGGGTATAAATAGTGTACGTAAACAGGAGGCACAGATGAGTTTACACTTGAGACTCAATAGCTAGACGACACCCGTAGGCTGTATCTGAAAGAGTTTTCTTTATCTATATTTTCCGCGACTAGGGGACTAATGACTTTTGGCTTAAGTCGAAACATCCGAAGTGTCTCTTGAAGCTTAAATATTTGGAGTTGTACTTATACGGGTTTGTTGAGCAAGACTTTATGGGCTTGTCACACCACCAACGCTATTCCTCACCTTGGTATCCCTTTAAATCATCGTAGCGAAGCCTACACTGTAAGGGGCTTGAGGTCACTGACCATGCGACCGCTATAGGAGAGTTGCTTTCAGTACTTTTTGCGCGAGGTCAGTTAATTCCGCCAAGGAGTTTATGATTTCATCGGGATTTGTTTGTTGGTTGGTTGGTTGATTGGGTATGTGTCAAAACGTTATGAACGTATCATCCTGAAATTTTTACGTTATGTTGGTACCCTGACTGGCTCACCACAACTAGTAAGGACATCAACGCAGGGAAAGTCCTGTTTAATGACGCCTATTACTCCAGGTTATTTGAAGTTTGCGAAACTAGGAATACCACCTTATACCACTGGCGTGGCGGAGATTTGCGCTCTTGGAGTGGTTCTAGTTATTGTTGAACATTCTGACTATATCTTCAGTTAAGAAGAGCTTGGTGCAAATTTTATTTAAAAGCCCAATTCGCAGTATTAATTGTTTAAAAGCTACTGGTTTCTGCTTTGACAAGCCGACAAAGCCTTAGCTTAGCTCCACAATAAATGACACCAATTTCCCGTCAATTGCTTACGAAAGATGATGCTGACCGCTTTAATATTTTGCAGTCGCATTAATTTTTTTTCTGTTGGTTTTTTGATCCCCCTAAAGTCAACTGATCCCCCTAAAGTCAACTTCCGTTGAAATCGCATTAAAGTCAAAATATCTAAGTATTTTAGTGTTACGTTGCTTTGTCAATTACGATCTGGCGTTGAAAGTATCGAATTAGATTCACAGATCTTCGTACTGACCACGTGGACGAGGAAGACCTTGTTTGTCACAAATTGGGATCCAAATTGAGCAAATCAGTTTCTGCGTTTACACTCGATACATGCTCATACACTCTTTCGAGACGAGATGCAAAGGTGGACTCAGTTAAATCGGCCCCTTGGCGACGTCTAGTGTAGACAGTTAACGGGATAATACTAGGCGTAAGATGAAATCTGAAGGAGTCTTACAATGTTTGATTTCGTAAAAATGTTTAAAATAATTTTCTTGCCATAAACATCTAGGTTCCCAAATAAATTTTTGCAGCGAGAAGTATCGGTTTTGCTCAAAGAGAAGGCACAAGTTAAGCTATAGAAAGTAGAAAGCGTTAGCCCGTTTTAATTTTGCGTACTGTATCTTTTCTTTGTAATTTCATTACTTTTGCTGCGGATACCAGTGTGGCGTATATACACTGAAAATAATGTATAGGATCCAAACAGGCCAATATCCATATAGATCTGTGATTTTGATCAAGCTCTATTTTGTTTACTTACTGAGAAGTCATGTTTTTGTTTGTACTTTGTTTGTAGAGAGAATTAGCAGAACCAGTCATACCGGAAGATCTCCATCCCATATTTGTCCAGGCCCATAGAGGTACAATGTTTAAGAAACATATTGATAAAAGAGATGCTGATTACTACACTGAATCGACTGCACTCACTCACTCACTCCCACACTCCCACTCACTCACTCACTCACTCACTCTTTCACTCACTCACTCACTCACTCACTCACTCACTCACACTCACTCACTCACTCACTCACTCACTCACTCACTCTCACTCACTCACTCACTCACTCACTCACTCTCACTCACTCACTCACTCACTCACTCACTCACTCACTCACTCACTCTCACTCACTCACTCACTCACTCTCACTCATTCACTCACTCACTCACTCACTCACTCAACTCACAACTCAACTCACTCAAAATTCCCCCTTTCTCACTGCTGGCTTTCTGGTCGTGATACCATGGACTGTGGAAGTCCTTCACCAAATTTTTATGCCGTGATGGCACAGGGTATCTGTCTATCTGTCTGTCTGTCTATCTATCTATCTATCTATCTATCTATCTATCTATCTATCTATCTATCTATCT
>JANTCA010003827.1:0-10542 GCA_024741275.1 Chironex yamaguchii | reverse complement strand
TGTACAATGGCTGATCTCTTGCTTTGTACTTTTCCATAATCAACCTTAGATTAGTGATCTGATCTCGAGTTCCTCTATCAGCTCTGAATCCTGCTTGTTCCACTGCAGTCTCCTGTTTTAAGTATTTTTCCATTCTCCACTGAATTATTGACAGGTTGCAGGCAATATATTGAGGAGTTGCAGGCTATATATACTGACGAGTTGCAGGCTATATATACTGACGAGTTGCAGGCTATTTATGACGAGTTTCAGGCAGTATATTGACGAGTTGCAGGCTATACATTACGAGTTGAAGGAAATATATACTGAAGAGGTGCAGGCTATATATGACGAGTTGCAGGCAGTATATTGAAGAGTTGCAGGCAATATATTACATGTTGCAGGCTATATATACTGGCGAGTTGTAGGCTATATATACTGACGAGTTGTAGGCATATATTGACGACTTGCAGGCAATATATTGACGAGTTGCAGGCTATTTATTACTAGTTGCAGGCTATATATTACGAGTTGCAGGCAACACATACTGATGAGTTGCAGGCAATATATACTGACGAGTTGCAGGCTATATATGACGAGTTGCAGACAATATATTGAAGAGTTGCAGGCAATATATTGACGAGTTGCAGGCTATATATACTGACGAGTTGCAGGCTATATAAGAACGAGTTGCAGGCTATATATATTGACGAGTTGCGGGCTATATATTACGAGTTGCAGGCTATATATATTGACGAGTTGCGGGCTATATATTACGAGTTGCAGGCTATATATTAAGGACTAGCAAGCTATGTATTAGTAGTTCTATATAGAAGTCGATATGGTCGTCTTGTTAAAAGAACAAAAGTAAAGTTAATACCTGACAGTTCCAAGTTTATGCTCTACCGACGTTGATTTATATTCTAAATTTTGGAAAATAGGAAAGTTTTATTGTTTTTCGAAATTTGAAAAAAAATATTTCGTTGCTTGTATTTAATGATTGCTGTGCAGTGTTTGAAATTTAAAGTAATAAATACCACTCTTGCTGATTGATTACAAGAGAAATGAAGACAGTCAATGCTCACATCATGTGGTCATCCATTAATCATGGTTTTTATATCCGATTCAGCTAAATTCAGCTGGTTCTTTATCCGTAGGAATCTCGTGTCTATGATAAATCTCACTGCTGGTGAGCACCCACCGTATCAAATGAAAATGATTCTAGTCATTTTGTATTTTCATAAAACTGCTAAGTGACAGCAAGGCTTCAAAAGAGTAAGGAAAGAAGACAATGAATACGGAATGTAAAACAAGTAATTAATCAAACTAAAATGATAAGTTGCTTACCGTAGGAATGGGTTTTAGTCATCATAATATTCATTAGAAACTTAGTCGTCAATCTCACTCCAATATCCGAAACCTGTTGAAAACAGCAACGTAAGAACGTCAATGTGAATCGACAGATAAACGCCATATTTGGTTCATTGCGATAAAATAAAAAAAGACTGGAAGCAATCAATTTCTACTGAAAACAATACACAACCATGCTGGTTTCGATCTGGACAAGTGATGTGGAATAACACAAAATTTTTCTTGACCTTTATTTTTGTTTTTATCAAATGAATTTAGGATTAAGGGGAGAAAAATTGACAGAGCCGCCATATTTTCTACATTACTATGAAATTTAGGACCGGAAGCAATTTGTAGTTGAAGCAATGGAGAGTCTTATTGCTGTTAAGGCTTGGTTTTAGTTTTCATGTGAACACATGGTGTCTGAGAATGCGGAAAACTTGTAAGTGTTAAAGATTATTTCTTTTTTTGCAGATGAAGTTAGGATTTAGAAGAGAAAGCAAGATGTCCTATGCCTCCGATTTATCACGTGGAGTGTGAAAATAGGACAGATTTCAGTAATTTGAAACTTGTGGGTGAAGAGAGCAAAGCGTTGTTCTTCCTTGTATGACTTTGTTCGGATTTTATTCATTGCCATCCCCATCTGTATTTATTTCCAATAAGGGCTTGGTTTTTGCTGATTTAGGTTGGGAGTGATATAATTTTGAGTTGTTTGGAGTAGAACGCTGAGTGTGTTATGGGTAATTAAGTAACATGACTACACCACATTGGTGTCACCTGCCTGTTGTAGCCCCAAAACAATTTACTATCATGTATTGTTCTACTCCATTGGTTCCTTTAAGTCACTTGCAGTGCAGTTCGGGCGTAGCGGTCACGTGATGAAGACTTCCGTGTATTAGGGGACACATTGTTGACCTTTGAGGGCAATTAGATGTTTGTTTGTACTTGTCTTTGTGTGACTAAGTGGCATATGTCAACCATGAGCTTGCATTAAGGTAATATGTCAGTCAGTAGTTGCACAGGGTTGTTGCCCAGTTGTTTGGACTATGGGATGCCATTGGCTGTTAAGGTAAAAAGTTGCTTACATCAATCCTAATAGAGATGGTGATTTGGTTAGAGGTCATGCTATTACGTCATGGGTGGCGATAAACCAGACATCGTTGAACCACGTTCAACTTATATACTGAGTAAAGATTTAATAATAAAACGATGAAAGGTGACTGTATGCATTAGTCAGCTTTCTTTCTGATTTTCTGTTGTGTCCATATTAGAAGCCATTATGAAGTAGTACACAGAGCAGATCCCAGGGGATGACTTGTGAAAAAGCGATCTAAAATACCAATTTTGATGAAATGGAAGTTACATTTATGGACGAATTTATTTCTTTATACCTGCCCCACGCCCGCTAATTGTCTACATATCTGATATAAACATGTTAAACAACACTGACTATGAGTGATAGAACCCACTTGAGATTACTTTTGGAGCAGACAAAGGCTGTTTTTGTCAACTTACTAAATTTCCCGAGAACTCAAGTCTAAACTGCCTTCCCAGGCAATTTTTATATTTTAATATTTTTTTATATTTTTCGTTTTCTTGATAATCTGCTTAAAATTGAACTAATTATGCCACGGGACTTAGGTATTGTAAAGGTAGGGATAAAGGATTTAACGGAACGATTTCCTCGCAGAAGAAAATATGCCACTTTTAATTTTTGAACACAAATTTGCCTTGAGGAGATTATGAAGCGAGAGGATCGTATAGATAGTTGATGGACGGGTGAATTTTGACTAAAAATATAGATGGAGCAAGTAACAGAAATGCTGATTAAGATAATAGCGTTTCAGTGAAATCACACTGACTATTGACGTCAACATTGTACAGTTAACTATACTCTTTTACTCTCTTGATTTCATCTTTCGCTTTTACTTTTCTGTTTTCTCTGTTTCTCTCTCCGCGACTTTCGTCATCCCCTTCTCGTAGTCTGGTGATTTTACTAGATTGCTATTGTGTTTACATTCTGCTTGGCTTTAATGTTGTTACTCTCAGACCCAGTCTTTTTACATGAACAATTTATGGTTATCCCTGAAGCTGATCGTTAAATATATGCTGTAGGGAGTAGCTAGCCGAAACTTCATGCGTAGACGTTGATACTAAGTCCACCTCTTGACCGTCTTCTAGCGATCGGGGTTAGACCAAACTGTAGAACTTTGCGGAAGCATATATCTGTCTACGTGTCTGTCCGTCCGTCCGTCCGTCTGTCTGTCTATCTTTCTATCTACCTGTCTGTCTATCTATCTATCTTTCTATCTATCCATCTATCTATCTATCTTTCTATATATCTAGCTTTCTTTCTCTCTTTTTTACTTTCTGTTTGTCTGCCTCGTAGTTTATCTATCTATCTTTTATTTATCTGTTTGTCTGTCCATCATGTCTATTGTATGAGTATCATATCACTCCTTACTTTTGACATGGTAAACATTCTTTGTTGCAATTCAAATAGTCATTGCACTTTCGCATTTGACATCTTTTAGCCTTGCTTTTACTGGAAGAAAAGAAGACATAAACTCGCCAGTTATGCGAATCAGTCGCTCCTTTTCCAGATCACACCACCAATCATGTGGATTCATCAGGCGGCAGCTCCTATGTCGCGACAGACTGTGAGAGCGGGGGCACCTCCTTTCAGGTATCTGATTGGCAGTGGTGACCAACTGATTCATTGCATTGCAACATAATGATCACAGTGGTTGTTCCAGACAAACTGGCTTATATATTCAACCTTTTCCTGGATTTGATCAATCAACTTCCTTGTCTCCATTTTGTTGAACCCCAGTTGTTGTAAAAGGCTCATTGTCCGATTTCCAATCAAAAGCACGTGCTCCCACTTCAATCGGCAGACAAGTGGCCTCCCAGCCCTGCTCCTTGCTTAATTTGATTAATGCTTCATACCAATTTCCCTTCCTTATCCTCGCATTCTCCATACCGGATTGCCAACATACAGTTTACTCGAAATACTTGAGCTTTTTGGAGCCATTGCAAACGACAGTCATGTCTGGCCTCTTGTTCGTTTCAACAGGCAGCTTAAATCCCTCTCCTTTCAAATCGACCTCCATAGTCCAATGTGCCATTCTACTCCGGGTCATTAACTGTTCTCATTGCCTTTGGTGTTGCCTTCTGTCCTTACTTGCTTTTACTAGAATCTGATGTTGATTTCTCAAATACCTTCAATCTTAAAGCCTTTTGTCATAGCCTCGCACAATGTCTGTTTGATCTTCATAGTAAAAATCCAAGTTGCATCCAAGTTGCATCCTCAGTGCAGCCGCGCTACGCCATTGTCCTAGCTTAACGACTCTAGTTCAGATCTTTTAAGCGGCGCTGGAATTTTTGTTTACTTTTGGGCGATGCCTGATAACATACATTCGAGGCGATGAACATCTTGTTTCAAGCATGAACTATCGTCATAATCAGACCATGAAGACATGAAAGTGCCAAACAGTTGGCCACAAAGCATCGCTTGTTTGGAAGTCAAACTCAAAGGAAATACAATATCCTTATCTGAGGTAAACCTAGTTTATTTTGTTTCATGCCTAATATTTGAATGTGTAACATGTTTCAATTTACGTTAAGATGGTCTTATACGGTTGTAGTTATGATTTGGATTAAGGTTGCCATTATTACCGTCGTGCCTTTCCATTCCCTTGGTTTAAGCCTCATCTACACGAGCCATTTTTCTATGCGGCAAGTAATCCGTAACAAGTGTACTTGCTCGTGTAGATGACAAGTTTTCTTTGAAATGTTTGCCTTGTTGACCTAGTGGCACTTGTGCATTAGCCTCGATTTGATTTATTTCGCCTGCAACATGTTTTCGTTTTCATACCAAAGTTTTCATGCAAACGGCTCGGTTAACAGTGACGAAAGTGTGAACAAAAATCTCACGAGGTGGGGGTTTGGGACGAGTAAAACGTATTAAGTGCATTTGACAATTCATCTACACGAATGAGTTTGCCAATGGACAATTTCTTCTACTCATCATTTGAAAAAGTGTCCTATTACCCTAATTTGACCCCATCTACACGAGCGAAGAAAACTTGTCGCAACTAGGTTGCTCGTGTAGATGAGGCTTTTATGTTGCCTCTGTTTTTATGTTTGGTATTATAAGATTAATATAAGACAGAGATGATGATGATGATGATGATGTCTATTCAGAGAGAAGAAGAGCAGCTAAGAGTAGATTCGGGTACATTTACATACATGAAACATATGTTCACATCATACGACAGAGCATTACCCAATTATATCTTGTAGAATTGTCAGCTTCGTTTATTAAAGATGGTTTTAACATCACCCTGAAGTGGAGATATGCAACCTAGTAACAAACTTGTTATTACCTTCTTACTTTTACGTCGGTTATGTTTTTTTTGAAAATTAGCTGAAATTTGAATTCGTAAACAGGAAGAGCGCTACTAACTGCGATGCTGTACTCTCAGTAACGCAACTTTTAAGGGACTGGGGACTACAGCTCAGAAAATGTCCACAGGAAACTGAATTTACTCGATAAGTGAAACCAGAGGTGAAATGAGCTCAGAGTTGGAGATTTGAGTTTTCTTTATCCAAGGATTTCGCTAAGAAACTACATGCAACAAAGTAGGAGTCATTTTTTAATAGAAAGCGCTTAATCCTCTTTGTGCTTAAATGATGGTGAACTGGTCAATTTCCGACTATCATATTTATGTTATATATACTGTGTTGTAACGCATTTGTTAGTATTGATACATCTGAGGTGTTTTAACAATCAAAATCGTAAAAGGTGCAAACAGCAGTGATAAGGAAACGAATATCCTTACCACTTTTTAGACCAATTACAATTGTCGACAGTAGAATATGGATGACAGGAAAACTGGGGTGTGGGACTTAGTTGCAGAGGAACTTTTTGTGACCAAGGAAACTTACCATTTTGATAATTTTGTACGATGGCATTTTTTTGAGACGCCGGGAGGCCCTGACCTCGCCAGACGCACGTATCAGCCTGCAATGAAATGCTTGTGATATATATGATTTTACTATCTCTAACATTGTCGTTGGGAAAGCTACAATTACGTTTTCGTATCTAGGTTTGCTTACGTGAGGTTACCGAAGGACAATGAAAGGAACATCGATTGCCATTGATCTACCAAACACATTTGTGCTTCAACACATTGATTCTTTTGTTTATAAAAACGTTGAGAAAAGTCAAGATGTTAATGTAGGTGACATATTCTATTGAGGTACTATTGTACCCAGAGTGTAAGGACTGCCGAGAGCGAGGCAAGGCCCCGGGGCAGTTAATGGATGCAGACCCATTGCACTGTGATTTTCGGGGGGTTTTGCAAACCAATAAACAATTACCCGTGATGGCATTGCAAAGAACTTTGGACAAGAGCAAAGTTTGTTTCTTTTAAGCGAATCTTAAAGTATTCTCCTTAATTTTATCGTTGCAATATACAGTGCAGAAACAAAGCTTCGTATTTGCGAATCCCGGGACCCGTTGCGCCGGTTAACTCGTCCCCCGCGTGCGGTCTTGCTATGGTTGCATTATTATTGTTGGGTATATTTTCGGATTGGCGTTTGGTATTAGATTATTAAATTTTGAGTACTCATCTTGATTTGTGAGATTGGACTCCAAATAAGCGCGTCAAAATTTTTAGGGCATAGGCCGACAGTGTTTCAGGGAAAACTTTGCAGTCATAAATCATCACACCACTGAAGTAACCAGGACATGAGCATGCCGATACAAGACCTCATAAAATTTGTTGACTTTAATGGATTACTGAATAACTATCGGGATAGCTGGTTTTTGGCGTTTGGCGCAGGCTTTTACATTAATTTACATACGCGGGCACCTATTGTAAGCGGCATCTCGAGTGTTGCGCACGCGCGTCGGAAATTGTAAATTAGCTGTTGTGGTTATTTAATGTAGTTCGAGGGGAATCAGTCGATCCAACGACAGGAAATGTGGTGAATAGATTTTGGCTAACCTTTTTATTTCAACTAGATTTCTGACGCATGTACGACATGAGCTTTGTGTGCCTGGTAACACTCCTATATCCGATATTGATTAAGAAATTTTGGAGATCCATGCTTATGCTATCTTAGATGGTATGGCCTTTTTGATGCTGTTCTGATATTCAAATGATTGTCTTTTTTGCTTGCAATCAGTTGCGTCATCATCCTCCTCCTCCGGCATCCGCTGGGAGATCAGCAACAATAGAATGCCATACAGCGCGGTCTTTCATCGCCTGGTTCAGCTCTTCCGTTTCGTTCCCCAAGTCCCTGGCTAGCGTTTTGGGGAAGGTTGTCTTTCTGCTGCGAATCGGGAGGTTTCTGTTCCAGAGCAGGACAGAGGATATAACTTTGTTCTCTGCTCTTTAGCAGTGGCCAGCAAACTGGAGGCGACGGGTTTAGTGTTTATGATACATAGGGTAAATTTCCATAAATCCTCTCTTTTGTTGCGTGTTTTGACCAGTGAATATTCTGTGCCCGGAGAAAGAGGTTCGTGTATGCCCTTCCAGCCTCTTCTGCGTTGTTTGTGGTGGGGTCCAGGTCTCAGCCTCGTAAAGAAGGACTGGTCTGACCAGGTACCGGGAGAGAAAGACTTTGTATTCGGAAATCAGTTGCAAAATGATTAGAGTCCTGTCAAAAATCAGTGTTGTCCTTATATCGTCCTCACACTTCGATACATGCTTCATCTTGTTTTAGGGATTAGACAAGGGATGTTATATTTCAAAAGAGCGATACAAGGTGTAAATCCAGAATATGCTACAAACTTCAGTGGATATTCGCTATGTGCATCTTTGGACGAGATATGCCGACCCAGTCAAGTTGGTACGTATTCTGTGTTTTACAAGAGGGTCATCCATGATCGTTTTTACTTAAAGCGTGTAAGCAGTGGTATTCGTCATATAGGATTGACCAGAAGTGTCAAGTAATTGTAGTAATATTGTAGTAAGTCGTCTTAAAATATTTCTCTAGAGTGCGTTCTAGTGTAATTAGAACTCCTGGGTATTCCTTACATATTTAATGGTCTTGTTTTATCTAGTAATCGTCAGAAACGGTGTGGCTTTGTTATTTAAAGATATTAGGAGGCAATGAGTTTAAGGGAATATTTCGGCCTACTTACTAAGTAGTCTTTGTTTTTATGGTTGCATTTACCCTAGCGTGTTTTGGCTAGCATGCAGACAGTCGTGTTCGCCTCGTGGGTATTCAGGGTATGTGTAGCATGCATGTATACGTGGTGTGGGTATTCATGGCGTGCGTATTTGTCATTTGGGTACTGTTCTTGTGGGTGTTCATTAGAATTTCCAATTGAGTTATACATTTCAATTTTTACAGTGGTGGAGGTGCAAATGTAAAGTACAATTACCACTCAAGTTATGAGAGAGCTGTATGTGATGGTTGAACTAACTAGACTACTTTGTTAACTTGAATGTCTTGGTCATACCAACTGAAAATTTATTTTGAATTTTTATAAACTGGCGAAAACGTATTGACTTTTTTAGGTTTCGGCTTTCATCAGAGTATGAAACTTCTGGAAGAAAAGCATGAGCGAAACAATAAATGTCATAACCAGAAGGCTTTATTTGAAAATGGACGCAAAACTCGTGAAAAAATGATGAGTGTTCTTTGAAAAGGCAAGTACTGTTGGCTTATAAATTTTCTTTCGTATTTCTTGTGTATAGACGACGATTTTCGGAAAACTGGCAGAGTATGGTTTTCTATTCATCTACATGTTTTGCTATCTGGCTACATTAAGCCAAAAAACCCCCAACACTTTGTAGTCAGAAAGAGTTATTGTTATGCATTTTGTGAAAAATTTGATTGCGATGCCAATTGGCTCATTTTTTGTGCTCTCCCTCGTTTAGATTATTTTTATCATTACAGACTGTTCATTTTTTCCATATTTTTTCAGTGGGTAGCGACGCACAAGACGAAGGAGAATCAAGACACTTCACAAGCGAATGCCATCTATGGTTGTCCGCTGGGGCACGTGGTTTTGTTTGCAACACTTGATAACAAGAGAACAACAAAGGATCATGGTTTGATGATGGAACATCACAAGTTGTGATTCCTTGAACGTGGTTCACTGAGCTGTAGTGGGATAGACTTTTTCCTCGTTCATTCTTCGGGTTTTTGGAAAGACTGTAAGCGATGAAATGAACCCAGTCGTTGTTACTTCCACTTGCGAGGGAATATCTTTATCCAATCGCTTTTGAGCATAACGTTAATGACAGATAGATTGCCTTATTATTGTGGCAGGATGAAGTCGTCGGGACCTATTGAAGATGTAAAGTTTTAACGTTTAGTACCGATCTCTGCTATTGATTACCTTAGTGAGGTGGATGCCAGCAACTATTATAAAAATGCAGCATTTGATTGTATTTAATGCTTCTTGTCTTTAGGTTGTTGCCGTATGTATCCTTTCTTCCGTGATGCTGTAACCATTTGTGAACGTTTGATACCCACGAATGCTTGTCTGTAATGATTATGACAGATTGTGTACCAATTTGCTTTAAATATATGCTTTTTTACGAAATGATCTACACTTGTTCCTTTCTTTGTACCATATGAAAGTCATAGCCTAAATATATCCAATATACTACAATTAACGTGCATTGCTTCTTTACCTGGTATACGACATATATCTCTCGACATTTATTATTTACATTTATATTTCAGATATATGGAATATACTATGAATATGATACACTGGAAATATATCTAAGACAATTTCGGATTTTGGCATGTACTGCACGTATTTTTGGATGTGTCTAATATAGTACGGATCTGTTTTAAACATTTAAAAGGTATCCAACATGCTACCAATTTGTCATACTCCAAACAAATTCCATATACTGCACACATTATTTGGATAATACTTCAAAAGCATTCAGTATACTACTATTATACTATAATATTAAGTTATATAGTATATTATACTATTTGTAATTGTGCAGCTGTAAAACAGATTAGTGTTATATAATATGGTGTATTCCTAAGTGTTTTTTGGTTGAGTTTAGATTTTTGTATTTAAGCAGGTATGAATTTTTTATTCTGATGAAGATAAAAATCGGAACGTCAATGAATTGGTGTATTTGTGAGTCTTATAGATAGATAGATAGATAGATAGATAGATAGATAGATAGATAGATAGATAGATAGATAGATAGATAGATAGAT
>JANTCA010003826.1:0-10542 GCA_024741275.1 Chironex yamaguchii | reverse complement strand
CAAAACATGGGTGATACTGCCGACTTTGACCCTCGCGGGGCTGCTTATAAATGGCTAACTGACAAAAACAGACGTGTACGCCAACCTGTGAAATATAAGGAGCAAGAATGGTTTTGAGGTGCCTTCAAAGATGCAAAGGATATCAAACAAACAAAAAAGAGTATTATAAACAGAAAAAGTAAATTTTCTTTTTAGTGACTCAATGATGTTACTTTCTTCTTGGTGACTTAAGACAAAGAATTTCAGTTAAATTTTGTTTAAAGTTTTGTTTGAATGTTGCTTAATAAATAAACCATAAGGCGTTTTATTAATAAAAAAGTGTGATGTTGGAAATTTTTCTTAAATTAGGCCATGCTGAAAAGACTTTCAATACTTTGCTCTTGAAATCTAATTTGTAAATGCATGAGAGCAGTATCGACCGTTTGATTCAAAACTCGTACCTTAAAGGATTCTTTAGCATCAGTGAGGCCCTGGGCCCAAAGTTGACTGGGCCTCTTAAAATGTACCAAAATAAATGCTGTGTCACGTGCGTAGTACTTGGCACCCTGCAAGCATAAATTTTTACACACAAGACCAGTCATAACCAAACCAGTTGATATTTAGTGAGTGTAGATTAGCAAACTCGGTTTGAGTCGTGTTTGGTTTCAGTTATTTAGCTGGCTGCTTACTGAATGACGTGCATAGATGTGAACAGATGTGGTTTTAATACTTCTCGTAGAGAATGTCATATGGAAATATTTGCGTGCATGATGGACTCAGAACTTTCTAGAACAGTGACGTGCCCAGCAGTGTTTAGACGAGCCCCAGAAGTTAAGCACTCATTAACCATGTTAGAACGCAGTTCTTGCTGGATTTTTGCTAACAAAGTAGTAATTATATATTACAAAGGCAATTTTACAATTAAAATAGTTGAACAATCTTTTTGTGGTACAAAACTTTTAACTTTTGTGGTACAAGCTTTTAAGTATGATTTTAGCGCAATGTCGCAAATTTTCAAGGCAATTTTCAAATTAAAATAGTCTTCAGAAGTACACAAAAGTCTGCTAACACTGCTATCAGACTTTTATTACCCCCAAGTCATAACTACAAGTAATATTAACTAAATAGTTTGATACGTAAAAACTTAAAAGCACGAATAAACTTGTACAAGTAAATGCGTTTTGGCACAATCACAACAAAACTACCCTGGTCCCTTGGTTCATGACACTAATGTCTTTCGTGTTCAATTAAGGGCTACAAACTTTGGGATGATTTTATTGGGACTCTCAAGTAATCAAAATTTATTGCCATTAGGCATAAGGATTTAATTCCCCCTACCCCTCCTCCTTGAACTCTGTTTCAGGGGTTGATATCATTTCATTTTGTCCTTCAGTTTTCACTTCGCGTAGCTCTTCCTGGACGCCAGCATCATTTCTTTTAACATTGGGTTTTGACTTGAAACGAAACCATGTCTATTTTTCAACGTTTTTAAGAGATTTGCTTTCGCGCCCTTTTCAACTTTTTCTTTGCTGCACTAGTAGGGTAGGATCCCCTCATCTTTTAGTTTAAACTAGTCTCCTACTAACTTGGAAAAAATACAACTAAATTAGCATATATGTAGTAAATGCACAAATGCACAAATGCAATATCAGCTTGTCAACATAAAATGGCCAAGGCGACCACAATTAATCCGTTAATAATGTCAGAACCAATCCATAACGATAAATAACGTAGAAAACAACTATCAGTGTACTACACTGGTCAACATAAATTTTAGGGTCAGCAAGGTAATGGCTTTGTTTAGACAATTTTGAGGTGCCGATTATGACTATCATATTCATTTTCCTTGGTTAGCTGTAGTTTTTCTGATTTGTGATATGGCTAAAAGGGAGTAATTTGTAATATCGCCTTTTTTCTGCAAGAATGTCACGAATACCCGTGTGTCTGCACAAATCACATGTTGATTTTCCTCGGAAGTCTGTATAATTACTTTTTTCGAGTAGATGTGGAAAACGTTCCGGCAATGATCAATATTCTGATGTTATCATGTTTTGACATCTTTAATGAGGACGTTCATATAAATCAGGTGTTTTGAGGATGAGGATATAATATTTCTGCTTTGTGCTTTTATGAATACTAATGACATCAAGATCTTACATTAATCAAGCTGACTGCTGTTGTTACATTTGTGGTGAATACAGGACTGCAGACAACAGAAAGTCTATAGCAAAGTTATAAGTCTGCTTAGAGGCATAAACTAACGCATAGCATTGTAATCACCAAATTTATTAAAACTAAGTTACAGCAATCGAATGAAGTTAGATGTGGCATTCCAAGGAATGTTCGAACGCACTATGTAAAGATATCCGAAGGGAAAAGCAAGTGTAGAATACTGATCTACAGAACTTTGTAGCTTATCATGCCTACTTTGGACTAAGACAAACTATGGGCTGCTCATGTTGCTTGCAAGACATGCATAGAATGTTTGAGACAATAGACAAATTGTACCAGAAAGTGGATGGGATACCAATGATTTGGAGGGAGCTCAAAAAATAATGTTGTCAACAGTTACTTATGTTTTATCATTGTGATGGAGGTAAATGAAAAAGTGCAAATCCTTGAATTACCAGTGTTCCATCAGCAATTTGACCAGTAGCTCATTGTGATGATATTCCTATAACTGAGTTTAAGGAGTTGTCTAATCTTCCCATTGAGAAGGAACCACATGATCAGAAAAAATGATGAAGACTTTGCATGTCCTTCCACACCAGTACTATTTGGCCGAAAGAATCTGAGCGACTTGATAAGGGACTTCAGCTTATCCAAAGAATCTTCTGTGGTATTGGCTTCACAGCTAAGATTGAAACCTTTTCAATCAGGATACTAAAATTACAATCTATAGAACAAATTAGGAAGAGTTTGTGCCATTTTATAATGATAAATTTAACTTTGTCTTAAAGATATTCCTGATATCCTTATGGAAATAGGTCTAACTGAGTTTGATCGGAGGTTATTTGTTGATAGTACAAAAATGATCCTGAAATTTGTTCTTCTGCACATCCAGGGCTGTAAATAGCCGTCAGACATCGGATAAGTCTGATAAATTTCAGCAAATTGCAGACAGAATTGATTTCAAAATTTAAAGAAATGTCCGACACCAGTACTGTCACACACACCCTTCATAAATGCCCATCAAATTTTGGTCACTTCAACACAATGACGAGAACATGATTCCATTGATTAGCTGATTTGATGACATAATAAAAAACAATTTAAATCAACACGTCAAGTTTCCCCACACTGAAAATTTTTCATGGTGTCCCTTAAGCCATTTTTTGCAAAATTTTCCATGCCCCCCTCCCCCCCCCTGACCCCAGTTCCAAACATGTCTGACACCAAAATTTTTCATTATTTACAGCCCTGACATTAGTAATGTTTGAGTCAATACCATTTGGCCATTTTGCAACTCTTAAAGAAAAATATTATACAGTAAAATGCTTTGCACTACATTAAATAACCATCAGTGGCAACAAACACCAGTAGTTGATATGCGTAGATTTAAAGATGGTGAGCTTCTTACTGGGAACACAAGGTGGCTACGCAAAATATCCATATTTTCTTTGTTGCTGGGACAGCAGAGATCAGGCAAATTCCTGAACTAAAAAGGACTGATCAGGAAGAGATCAACTTAATATCGAAGAAAAAAATGTTGAGCAATTGGTACCACGTCACAAAGTTGTATTTCATTCTCTGCATACAAGATTATGAAACAAGACTGCACAAACAGGGCAATTGTTTTCAATGCATTTGTGAACGTTTTCTCAGTCTGAGTACTGAAAAGTTAAAAGCTGAAAACAAAGGAAGAAAGATAACAAGGAAAATGGGACATAAAAATGATGGCAGATTACTGCTGGGATTCAAAAATGTACCTGATTTGGAACATTTAAGAAAATCTCAAAAATGCAAATTTCTTCAAAATTAAGATTGCTTATTTCATGCAACAAAAAGGATCCTGGAAATTACTTTTAAAAATAGTTTTTTCCTCTATGATTCCGAATATGTTTGGATCTCTGAGTAAAATTTTTTTAAATAAAGAGAAGTTGTTAAATCAAAACCAGGGCTAACAGCGATTTTTCCAGATTCAGCACACTCAAATTACTTAATAACAACTAAATTTCCAATGCAGCATCAAAACAAAATTTTTGTTGAACTGTGCTATTGTTCATTAGCTGTTTTACCAAAGATACTCGCAAGCTGAAAGTAATAGCCTTCATAAAAGGCAAAAGGAAGAACCTAATGAGTTGGATAAAACACATTAGCCAGCATCCAATGTAGGTTCTGATGATTGTCGATTTAATCAATAGCTGAAGCCACTGTTTTTTCCAAAGACATTACTACTCAATTCAAATACAAGAGTGAAATCAAGTGCATTTCATAGGCTTTTAAAAATTATGTTTGGGGTTATGGGTCAATGGGTAATTGTGTCACTAAGTGAGGCACGTCTGACTCTAAGTTTTTTTAATGAAGATGAAATGAGGAATTATGTGATTTTGCTAAAGTTGCCCGGTTAACCGATCCCAGGAGCCTTGAAAAATTTCCAGCTTGGAGATGGTACACCTTGATTCAACAGAAAGATCCAACTTAGGTGATGGCAATTCTTTGGATGTGGAATAAATTGCACACAGGAGTTTTCTCCATACAACATTGAACAAAATAAATTTGTAGATATCCACTTCTCTTCCAATGATCTTTGTCAAGACCCATCAGTTTCCCAAAAGCTCATTAAAGTAAAAGATCAAGGTTAAATTCTCATTTGGAAACTCCTCTTATCAACTCAAATACTGTCTAAAACAAATGAAAATGTCTGACTAAACCAAAGAATCCTTTATGCTGACCAAGTCTACTGCCTTACTAATCATGAGGCTCAGGCATGACAGTGGCAATAGACAGAAGTTACAGAGGGTAAACTTGAGTCCTGAATCAAGCTTTGTATGTACCTCCATCATACCCATGCCCCTTTATCTTCTTAAACTGATTTCAAGTTTTCAAGTAAAATTTTTCACAGTTGAGGCTTTTCCTTTTTAGGAGAGACTTAAGCGACTTTTTAGTTCATTCAAGGTTAACAATGTCAGCTTTAAAAACTCTCTAAAAAGAGAAAGCTTGGTCAAGCTAAAAAGTGGCATGAAGGCATGTATCTCTAAGGGTTGTCAGAACATAGTTTTACCATCAACAAAAGTAACTATGCCTATATAATGTGAAATGCACTTCAACTGAAGGCAAATATCATTGGATGTAAGGTCTACATCGATTTGTAGATTTTGTTTTGCTGTAGTCAACAATTATTACTCCCATAAGGTAAGTCATGTAATTGTTTGCTTATTTGATTTTCGTCCGTCTGTTAAAAACATATCTCAAAAACTTCTGGAATTAATAAACCTTCAATTGATGCCCAACATGACCACAATCAGATGCCTGACACAGAAAAGCTTAAATGAGTATACCTAAAATCATTCTGAGGAGTCAATGATTTCTTCGTTAAAGAAAAATGTACTTCTTAAACACCACCACTGATAAAACATGATGGGGTAAGTCAAGAAGAAAGTTGTGATATGTGTTCTTTGCCTATATAAGTTGGATCATGTTTTATCCCTCAAGATCAGAAAATTTGAAACTTTTGAACAAGTTGAGAGACATTAGATCGACTACAAGTCAATGTTGAAGTTGAAGCCAAAATTCAAACTGACAGATTCTGTTTACATCACATAAGTCCTGGCCAACAAATATCAAACAATGTTCATAGTCATGTCTACTTAATGGTCCATGAAACACATATTTTAATCTTTATTGTAATAAACTGTCACACAGTCAAAGTGCAATGGCTTGCAAAAAAAACTCAGCAACATTTATGTCGCAGACAAAAAAAAGTTATGTTGAAATATAAGGTATGTAACAAAGATAGGAAGTCAATTTTTTGGCCAAAATATATATCGTTAAGTTTGTTGAAACCATGCAGCACAGCAATCACAAAACAGTTTGCATTAGAAGTTAGTACAATATCATTCCAATACCATGAAAATGTAATGGTGTAATAAAATGACTGAACAGGACACAAATCTAATATTCATATTGACTACTGACTTATCGAGATGTCAAATCTTTCCACTCTTTACACCAATACAAATGTAGACATGCTTTTCAAGCTGTTTACAATGAGCATTGTGACATTTTGGCAACATTTTGCATGATAAAAACAATATCATGTACATGTCATTTCCTTATACATGAAATTACTTGAAAAGACTTTAAAAACAAAACTTTATCCTTTGCATTTCATATGTTCGAATGTTCTATTCTGGGTGTAACAATTTAAATTTGTTAGTTTCTTCAATTACTAATAGAAGTATAAAGAGCATTTAAAGAAAACTCATTCCAATGCCAAACTGCAGTCCTGGAGTAATTCCATCATCCGGTCTAGTTCCTTTTGGTATACAATAATTCACCTCAAGTCTAGCAACACCTCCTAACATGAACATTATCCCAGCACCATATGACCAACGTGTATTCGCCAACAATGTTTTAAAACTATTAGTAGAAGGATTTGTTAAATCAATTGAGCCAAGGCTTCCTGCACTTACAAACATGTGGGTTCTGAACAGATCACCAAATCCACCCTGTCCAGGTTTAAAGGGAAGAGGTGTGTACAAATGTAAACCTGTTGCCCAAAATGTATCAGCACCTAACGATGCACTTTGAACTCTTGGTCCAATACCATTTAGCGTGAACCCCCTGACGGACAAAGGTCCCCCAAGGAAAAACCTGTCATTGATGGCAATCTGATGACCATGCAACGATTTCATTGCTCCTGCTCGAAAAGTCATCCCTACCACAATATTATTTGTTATTTCTTTGTTGAGTTGCAGTTCTGCTTCACTTTTAATAAACTTGGTATCACCTCCGAGCCCTGCATACTCAACGGTATGTTTCATAAGGTGTCCCCTGGTAGGAAAGAACCAGCTGTCTCGTCCATCACTGATAAACACGTGTTTTATAGAAGACTTCAAAGAATGTCCAAGTTGTTCTCGAATAACAAATGGTGCAGTTTGTGGAACACTTGCGTTTTCTCGCCAGACACCATCCCAGCTGATGGAGTGAATCCCAGCTGGGCTAGGGGCAGTTAGAGTCACGCCAAACCCGTTGCTGCGCTCCTTGTAAAAACTTGTCGGTATATCTCTCCACTTTCTCAAGCAGTTCAACTGGAATGTAATATCTGGGTTACGGAACAGCGGTCTTCCAAAACCAAGTTGATACGATGAAGTCGAAGATGTTCCAATAGATGCTGTGGCTGTCAGTTTTTCAGCTTTCCCGTGGAAATTATTAACATTGCAATTAAAGGATAGACTGCCTTCGTTATTGCCGACCTCTGTTCCCGTTGACACAGTTATTCGCTTTTTCTCTTTAATAAGATAGTGGATGTCCAGTCCATCAGGATCGGCGCCCACTCCACGTGCCACGTCAATAAACACATCGGAACCCTGTAAAATGCCCAATCTCTCGAGACGAAGTTTTCCAAGGTGTGCTTCTTCAACGACACGTTCGAAAGTGTCAGCATCAAATAGCTTTTCTAGTTGTTTAGTAAGGAGTTTATCTTCAGTCCTCAATACTCCATCAATGTAAATGTTTTGAACCTTCGTTTTGGACGCAAAATCTATACCGTCCGAAGAAGTATCTTCGACATCCCTGGATTTCTGCTCTGAGCGAGCTTGACCTTTGACTAATGCAAGGCCCATAGCTAGATGCACTCATGCAGCTACTGGTTCGTATCAAAAACGGTAGAAGGCAACGCTTTTCGAGATTAAACTGTCCGTTGATCCACTGTACAATTCGAAACAACCGCCGAGGAAGGAGGAGCCTTAAAATCTTCGACTTTGGTTGTCAATTCCTCCTTATTGATTGTATCTCGTTCCCAAAAAGAGTATTGATCATCTTTTCAGATCAGTGCGCCAAAAAGCGTGAAGCTCGAAAATTCGCAAATGGATCGAGACAACTGTTATATTTGGCTTGCTAGTCGGAAGCTTAATGGTACTGCATTCATGTGGGTCATCCTCCTGTCATATGAAAGGTAGTTTGTGTTCCACTCTTTGACAAAGGATCAAGCTGCATGCCCACAATTTGAGAAGCGATCTCTAAAAGTTGGCGAGTCAATTGGCGGACTTACAACTGCCCCCAGTTGCCTCCACTTGCTGAGTTAAAACAGGCCTTGTGGCACTTAAATTATAGATATACAGTTGTTCATAGACTAGATATCATTGTTTTGAAACTCTTCTTGGATGTGAGTAAAGAATCTTCTCTCAGTAGTTACTGTCGGAAATTTCTGTATACAGAGTACCGTCATCACCAATTTAGGAAGATGTATCAGTTCCCTAATTTTCAACTACCCCCATTCAGATTTGCTCCGGATCCGCCCCTAGGTGGGTCAATCTTTCTCTGTTTTACCACAACATGGTGCTCTGTTTGTTAGTCATATTTGTTTATCCATTAACTTAGATTGTTTCAAAAGGCCGCAAATATTACTATTGACGAGAAAGACGATTTTTATCAGTGTAGATCGGCTTAGTAAATGCAAAACAAAAAATCATGTTCTGGGTAACTCTATGAATACGAAATTTGGTGTCACAGTGCAATTTTGCAAGTCCTTTAGATTTTGCCGCAAAACCTCTCCAAGCTTGTTTGACAGAACAACCAAACGGTAAGAATTGAAGAACGCCGAAATCAATATCACCTAGATGAAAACTTTGATGCAGCAGAAACATTCCTTAAGACAATTGGAACTTATGCTGTGGGAAAACAGAACTCACATGTTAGAAACAGTAAAAATCTAGATGTATTTAAAAGTGAAATTAGAAATATATTGGACTAATTACTCATAACGAGACCAGAAAGCTTTCATTATTTCGAAAAATGTTTCTCTGCGAGCATTGGGTTATTTCTACATAATTATATTAGAATGCCCCAATTAGCAGATAAATTAAATTTTTGAAAAATGTATGCTGTCATTACCATAAGAACAGAAAAGCACTATAGCGTCAGACATATGCCTGATGGCTGAGAAAGTTGTAAAGCTACAACTTTCCACTTGTATTCATAGTTCAATAATACAGTAACTATTATTGTTTCAATAAATAACATAATAACATGGCCGTAAAACGTGTCGAACGAAAGCACCTTATTAAGTACCAAAATTTAGTGTAGTGGTCCTCGTTATATTGTTCTTATTCCCTTTCCGTTCCACTGGACATTGTAAATTTTGAAGAACTCCCTCAAACGTCTTTCAGTCTTCATTGCAGTAATTTTAGTTTGCTGTGTGATTTGGAAAAAAAGAATTTGTCATGCTTTAATGACATGTCCCGGGGATGGTATGGAAAATTTCTTGTTTCATTTTATTTAATTTTGGTACATAGATCATACCAATGCACTTTCTTTCAAAACTTTAATATGAGTCAACAATTAGGGCAACTTAGGACAGGTTTAAATCTATTTTCCACTCCCTAAACGTTCTCGTCCTTTATTCGGCGAACTGCCTTTAATCACCCCCACACAGATCAATCAAGGTGGCATCTAGTTAGTACCATTGTAACAAGTACGATATTTCAAAGCAGAGAAACGTGGTGTCGAATAGAATTACTCTGCTTGATATGGATTCATGTAGAGGAGTTCCAGATCTCAAAAAAGTAACAGACGTCATGGAAAAACGCGTTCGGGCGTGTCCTTGCATATTGATTGTAACTGCAATCAACATCTAACGGTTAGGATGTAGCAATCGGTTGTCTATCGTTGAGTAGTAGACAACTACTTGATTGATGGCTTTGTATACTCTCTCCATATTCTTTCTTTCGCTCAGCCTGGCGGAAACAGCAACTTGTTTGCGGTTAGGTGAGCTGAGAGACTAATTAGACTAGTTTTTGTAAACTATTCCCAGTGGCGTAGTGAGCAAATTTTCTCTGGGTATTCTCCCATTGAAGAATATTACAAGGGTGATCTAGTTACTTGGTCTGTTCGGAAAAAATGCAGACTGGCCCAAAAGGAACCCTCAACGATCCACAGTTCTTAAATTTTGTCCACACTATGATACAATTTTTAAGGTATATATGAATTTGCTGTAACTATGACTGTAGCTGCCTATGTGAGCAAGGAAACACAGTTTTATGGTGATGGTGCATTAACGTCAAAATCGAATGCTTCTCGCAATGTAAATATTGCAATACCCTGTATTATAGGGGAAACTATTGGCATGAAAACTCACTTCTTCACTGGATTTTTTGTGTCACGCTGCCTTATTTGGTACTTTCTCAGTAGGATTTGGCACAGGACTGAATTGTGGAAATTCTTTCCATTAAGAATGGAAGAAGTGAAAGGCAGAGAATGGATATAGTGGAGCGGAAGCGTTTATTGTTGGTAATTGGACAGAAGAATTCAAAAATATTTTTAGAAATGACTTAATTGTAGAAGACATGTATGATTAGAATTTCCTTTCAGTAGAGGTACAGCCTGGCAATGACCTCAATT
>JANTCA010003825.1:0-10543 GCA_024741275.1 Chironex yamaguchii | reverse complement strand
ATTTTCTCCTGATAGCTTACATTCTCTACTATTTCCCCAAGCTTTTCATAGAAGTTGTTGGCTTCTACTTCTGCATTTAGAGTTGGTGCATAACAGCTGACTAATGTCAGACTTGTTCCATCAGAGAGCTCCATTTTAAGGGTTATCAAACGATCATCAACTCCCTGAGGAAGAGATGAAAGTGAGTCAGCAATGTTTGATCTTATTGCAAAACCAACAACTGTACTATGCCTTTCGCCTTCTTTCTGACCAGACCAAAAGAGCGTGGAACCTTCACCAACCTCTTTTATTTCACCTGATCCTATAAGGTGTGTTTCAGACAAGCCAGCAATGTCAATATTTTATTGTTTCAGTACTTCTGAGACTAGTGCCGTTTTTCTCTCAAGCAAATCATTGCTGTCAAGCAATGTTCTTACATTCCATGTTCCAAAATTGTACGCACATCTTTGATTTCCAATTGAATTTCTGTTTTGACTGCATAATTGGATAGCCAGTCAACTGCAGTAAGATGACAAGCTTTATTGTGAACAAGCTTTTTTAGGGCTCCTTTTATCGCCCCCTCCCTGTCAAGGGAAAGCAGTGCTGCATCTAAAAAGATCTGCTTTGTCACATAATAGAGGACACGAACTGTGCAATTGTCCACAGGTTTCATACAAGAACAGCCATCACCTACTACGCCGCCAACTGTGCAGAGTACCGACTAAAGGCTTCCAGTGGTATCCTCCACCTGTCTCCACCACTAGTACCCCATCGCCAGTGGCCTTAATTTGCTTGAAGCATTGGCTTACTTTTTGATGTTCTAAGAAAGCAGAGTGAGTAAATTTATGGCTACCCACATGATGATTTGTTTTAAGTGGTAGTGGCTTGTGTAGAACCAGTCACACTTTTTGATACAGCTGATAACATTAGTTGGTGCAAAATATGCCACAGAACTAATGAACAACTGAAGGCAAGCTTTTATTTTGGAGTTAACCATCTCTTAGATAGGTTGTCAACCAAGACTAATGAGCACTCTACCTACCCATGAAGTAAGTTACTGTGCGCCAGACACACATTGCTTTATATCTATTTCCCCATAGCTGGAACCCTAGCAGGTGCTACCACTCCAGGTCAGAGTGGACCAGGGACCTGTGATGACTAAGGGGCAGCTTCACATTCCCCAGAACTCCGGATATCCTGAACCAGAGCCTCATCACCGGTTGCAGTTTAAAGTCATACCCAGGACATAATATTATACATGTATATTATTTCATAGAAAACATAAACAGTCATACTTACAGATATAAAAATTAAATCTGCTTCTTTAATTGCTGTCTCAGTGTCAGTTGAAAATGTCAAATTCTTTCCTCTAGTCCTTTTCACGACTTGACATAGATCTGGCTGTCAAAAAAGAGACAAAGTAATTCTCAAAACTGGATACCATGCAGCAATAGAAGAGTTCTGTATCTACTATCTATTACTCGTTTAAGGAAAAGAAGCTGCTATTCCCACAAATTCTTCTCCATTAGGATCATAACAAGTACTCACACAAACAGTATTTGTCAAATAAGGAAATTCATTGGCTACTTGCAGCATCAAAATCTTAGGTCTCATGTAACACCTTTTCATGTGAAAAATCATACATAGCAACAAGAGAGATTATTTACAAAAACAAGAACATTCTCACCTCATAGATTGGTAAATTATCTGAATTCCATGCATCTATTCTTGCTTGGCTCAAGTCCACTACAGTTACCTCAATATCAGGACACTCCTGAGCAATTATTGAACATGTTGGGCCTCCCACATATCCAGCACCAATGCATGTGATTTTATGGACTGGTTGTACATTTGGTGCCATTCCTACAAGATTAGATGACAAACACTGCACTCATTAAATATGAACAAATATCAGACACAATTAAGTTAAAAATTGACAATGTGTAAAAAACCCACCTAAAAAATGAATCAAGTTAAGAATTAAGTTTCTATTAGAAATCTAGCCCTTAACACAAAATATGCAAGCCAGTTGATCAGTAAATATTTGGCATGCAAAGTCAAAAGTAGAAGATTTCCAGAGGCCTTGATTGTAAAATATTCATAAATAACCCTCTTGTTTGGGGCACTAATGTATAAGCAATATCATAGTGGCAAAGCTGCTATTCTGCTACTGTTGCTGAATTAAAGTACGTTAAAGTATCACATTGCAGCAGCTCTTACACCTTCAAGGACTGTTAGTAAAGTACAATTTGCCTTGAAAATTTGCGATATTGTGCTAAAATCATACTTAAAAGCTTTGTTCATCTGACACACTTCAGAGTATGAAATGTCAGAAAGGAAAGTATACGTATATGGCAACCTATTTACTTACTTACTTACCTACTTACTTATTTACTTATCTACTTACTTACTTACTTATTTACTTACTTACTTACTTACTTACTTACTTACTTACTTAAAAGCATTCAGCTAGGAGCTATGCCTTGCCTCCGAGAAATGCCTCTCCATTGCTTCCTGGCAGCCACCAAATCCTGGATAATGGTGGTGAAGTGTTGGACCAATTTACAGCACCATAAATTGGACGGAGATATGCCGGGTCCTTTTCCAACAAAGAATCCCACATTATTCTGGTGGCACCTCAGGTACAGCGCCAGCTAATGGGTTTAGGGTTCCTCCACAAAGAGCTGATGAGACATTCAGGTACCTTCCTGGTGACATGGCCAGCCCAACGCAAACGTCAAACTCTAATCATTTCATCGACAGTGGGTTGATTTTCACAGTCAGCGCATATGCGAGAATTGGGAATTCACATTGCTAGGCTAACCTTGAGAATTGAGTGGAGAGCATACATGTGAAATACTTCGAGCATATCTAGGTCATGTTTGATGTAAGCCCAGGTTTCCAAAACGTAAAGCAGAATGGATATAACCGACGACTTTTCAGTTTAGTTGATAGATCCTCGCGATCGAACACCCACTTTCGAAGATGCCCAAAACATTTAGACGCTTTCGAGATTCTAGGAGCTATGTCCTCAGACGCTGCTACGTGTTCCCCACTGACTTTTGAGCCAAGGTAAGTGAAGGACGGCTGAACCTCAATTTCCTGGTTATAAATTGAAATCCTGGGAGGTTGTGACAAATTTGAGTAGACTGGTTTTCTTGTTTTAATGTAGACAGACTCCAATACACATAGATGAATGTACTCTGTAGGCAGAAAGAGTTCGTTTTTTCACTTGGACTCTTCCAATAATGTTTTGTTTCTTCATTTTCTCTTTCTTTGTTTCCTTTCTTGTTTATAATCGCCAATTTTGCTACATGTTTTGTATAAATAGGTTGCCATATACATGTACTTTCCTTTCTGATGTTTCATACTCTGAAGAGTGTCTGACAAAAAAAGTTTTAAGTATGATTTTCGCGCAATGTCACAAATTTTCAAGGCGATTTTCACGTTTTGTACCACAAAAAGATTGTTAAAGTACAATTCTTCTATGATCTTTAGTCTACTTTTGCATATTGTGTGGAAATTGTACTGATAACTATGAAGAGTCAAACAGCTTGAATCGTTTAAGTTGCTTCACGAATTTCATAATAAAATGTCCTCTCCCAGCCACAAACATGAAATGCCACAAAAGTTTAACATAATAATACAAACCAATATAAAACAAAACGTATGACAGAACACAAAATCAGTTAAAACATTCTGACAATTCTTCTCCAAATCACCAACTTCTCCACATTTAAATATACAACCATGTCTACAGTAGGAATGTCCTATATAAACTAATTCTTTAATTCCATTTTTCCCTGCAATATAGCCATGTATCATTGTGTCTAGTGCATAGTTTCTGTATAGCACCTGGCATCAACAGCTTGAATTTAAGGAACATATCTAAACCATTAAATATCAAATCCATTAATCAAAAAATACCAAGAACTGCTAAAACAAACTTGTTGTACACTGTGATATAGTGACTGAGCATCAGTCAGCAGTCACCTGATCTTTGTATTTTGTTTATGTTGAACTAATGCAAATGTTGTATGATGCAAGCCTGATGTAACCATCTTTATATATTTAACACAATCTGCAATTAGTGAGTTAGGAAATTAAGATCTAAAGGTAATGACGGTTGTCTCTTATTGTGTCACATTTGGACTGGACTGGACTTACTTGCACTTAGGATTAGTGCTCTTCTAGTACATAAAACACACAAATAGTTGTCTTACTCAGTGTGGCTGTGAATTTGTATCCATGTGTGGTCTTCCTTTAAAACGTCCTTTGAATAAACAGAATTTGGTAGGGTACCTTTTACATGAGGTCAACTGAGCCCAAAGTTACAGACAATAATGCCAACAAAATCTAAACGTCCACAGTATACTACTGTATTCAAAACCACTCTACATCATGGACTTCTTTATGGACACAAAAATCTTGTTGAACTCTTTCTTTGGTCTTTTGTCGATAAGTGTGGGTACCTTAATGCTAAGCAGTTTCAGTTGAAGAAAAAGGGCATCTTACATTATTGGGCTAATTCTTTGACGTGACAGTTAAAATATTTTCATCACTTTCAGAAGCTAAATCCTGCAGACAACAGCCTTGCAAGAAAACAAGTTACATGGAAGTAACTAAGTTAGTCTGGTAAATTCAAAATTTTGCTTGTTGCACTGAAGCCACTGTAGCATATTATGGTTGGTTTTTGGCTACCCTGATCTAAAGAGATGTCTCTATTCCACTGAATCAACTATTATTTGACTGTCCTCAATGCCATGTTTGCAGGCAGTACATTAGTACAATAACTGTGATTGAGAAGTTTAATGTCCAATATAACCAGCCTGGACCACAACTTTTCTTCATGTTTTTAAAGCAATTGTAATGAAGTACAGAGAATCTGCATAAATGCTAGACTAAATTGACCATCTGTCCCAAAGGACAAAGGCAAAAATAGGCTGTTTGGTATTCTACTGTTACTTGGACTTTGGTGTTCTGCAAAAGGTCATTTAGGGCTGTTGCTTGCACTTTTGATCCATTTCACGTTTTCTTTGAACTTTAATAGTCACTGTTGAAAATGCTTCACATTAGAGTAGATCACATCTAAAGCTTCTTAATTCACTAATGCATCTTGGTAAGCTGAACGATGCTACCTGTATTGCGAGTTCCCTTATGCCTGCACTAGTGCAGCAGCCACCAGGTGCATCCTATCTGCTTCCAAACATATTTATTCATCCTCTTCTCAGTTCAGCTTATCCTCAGCAACTAGTGATATGCCATATGCTCACAAGCATCTGATTTGCTTTCATCAGAGCCCATTATTCCATGCCATAAACAGTGATTGGAAATACCAGTGAGTGGAGTAGGCAAAGCTTGGTAGGCTTGTGGATATTCTTATCTTTCCAGATGGCAATTAAGCTATTGAGTGCTGAGTGGGCAATGACCAAGCGTCAGCACAACTCCTGTGTCATATTGTTCTTGATGTTGATGACTGCCCTAGGATAATTGAAATGTTCAAATATTTCTACTACCTCTCCACTGGCTGTTAGCACCTTGACTTCCGTGCTTTCAATACTGGCCTCTACTGAGTGCTATGGCTTGTCCCCAATCACCATCAGCTTTATCTTGTGCACATTAAGGTAGAGCCGAGCCTTCTCACTAGCGGTACCATACCATAGATTGGTGACATGTCTTTCACCAACATACACCTCACCATCGAATCCATCAAGTGCCTTGCACATGATGTGTTTGATGTACAAATTGGAAAGTTGTGATGCCAGTACACAGCCATGTCATACTCCTTTCTTGATCTCAAATCAATTTAAAAGCCTGTATCCCATTCTCACAGTTGCATACTAATCCTTGCACAAGACCCACAGGAACTCAACAATGTGGCTTGGGAAACCCATTTCTACCATGTTTCGTCACAAATGATCATGAACAACCATATCAATAGCTTAGCGATAATCTATAAAGCGAATGTACAGCTTTCTTATGTTTTCCCAATGTTGTTGGAACAACAGCTACAAACAAATGATTTGGTAGTGCTAGCTCATGACTAAATAGGCAAAAGATGACCAATGAAAACCACCAAGGGGAATAACACTAACAGAACAATAAAACAAAAAAAATATCATGGAAAGTAACACTTGCATTAAGCTAACTAATTTCCTGCCTCTCTACTGTTAAGCCACTTAGGTCTAAAGGTATCTACCTCACACTGCCAAAACTAATAAAAATAATACACACAATGCAACCTTTCAATGATACGATGAGAAGGTTCATTGGAAATTGACAATGAACAGTTACTTTTTCGTCAATTTCTGCTATATTGTTTTCCCTTATTTTGTGCAGATTGTCATGGATGTCAAAACCACCATTTCACATGAACAAGGATTTGTTTATAAAATTTTCTTGCACAATACTTAGTGGTTTCATGATCATTAAAAAATTGATATTATAAAATACTATGACACACATATCTAGAGTCTTTTACTGGTGAATAACATTACAATGAAGAAATCCATATATGCATAACCTCCTTTCTAAGTCATCATATATACATGTATACATATATATACATATACATAGATACACATAACTATTAACCTTAAAACTACCTTGCAATCTAAACTGTAAATATGTCAATCTCCTAAGTCATTGATTTATCAAATATGAGCATAGACCTTGCCACACTATCTATGTTTTACAAATTAAAACCCTTCCTGAGGTAATTATAAAGGGTAATGTAGACACAGCTGAAAAAGCAATGGCGAAACATCAAGAGTGTTGTATTGTGTAAACAGAAAATGACTATTTCTTTCATCAAGCAATTGTAACAGGTTAACATGATATTGACTATGGCCTGTTCCAAATGAACCAAATGTTTAAGACACCTACGCATACACCTTTAAATGCATATTGTTCCTACCTCTTTAACATTACATAAATATTAAATTGCGAATTATTATTTTTTGCAGTGACGTTGTCAGTTGTGAAGAATGGTTGAGTCATAAGGTAAAAATGCATCAAATTCTTCGGTTATGGTAAGCTACTAGCCTGTAAAATTAACCTCTTAAACAATGCACTATTCAAGCATATAAATGGCAATTCAAATAACTCATAAAAGATAGACATGCAAAGGCTATACATAGTTGTTACTCCTCTAGTTGATTAGGTCTGTTGCTGCCTTAACACGACAACTGGCATTTAAACAATGGCTTATATCTAAAGAGCTTGTGAAAAATGCTGAGCTCTTTTGCTCTTATCAATGTCTGAAGAACACATTTGATGTTGGTTTTGAAACCCTCCCAAAAAGGAACCATTGATAAGACAGTTGTTAAGCCAGCATTCTTTAAGTACAAAAGCGTACAGTGATTGCTCAGTTTTGAAAATGTAAGTCGATTCAGTGGACGCCGTCTTAAACGTAACGACAGGAGAAGAATCTCTTGGAACGTAGCTGCGACATGATCAATTCCAAACATTCAGTGATTGCTAAGTTTTGTCATACTCAGTGTGGTTATGGATTTGTATCTTCGTGCGGTGTTCCTTTAGAAAGTCCTTTGTACAAACAGAATTTGGTAGGGCAACCTTTGCAAGAGGTCAACTGATCCTAAAAATCGCAGCTAGTGGTGAGACTAGGGGGGCTATTTTATAAATAACAACCCCTTTATATCTTTGTATTAAAACCATAATTTATACATTCGCTGCCTGCCGGCTTACTTTTACTACTGCCAATAATCAAAACATTTTTCAGTAGTCTGATACAAGGGAGTGTATTTCTGCTTAGCTTAGTTCTGAAATAGCCAAATGACGATTTTTAGCTAAACAGTAATCAGACGAAATTGTGATAGGATATCAAAATTTCACATGCCATTCAAGGCTGGTACCGGTTTAAGCGAATCCTCTGAGATTGGCACCGAATTGGAAAAATTGGACTCAAACGAATTGCGACAGGCGAAGAGTAACGATATCCAAATTAATTAAACTACTTTATATAAACATCGGTACATCAGAAGTAGGAGCAAGAAACAAGTTGCCCCTTTCAGAAAGGGTAATCTTGTCTACAAGGCCTTTGTAACCTTCGAACGATTTTCCTTGATTAAGTGCCAAAGATAAACCGCAGCTTCGATAATAACGATTACTCTGTGACTGCAAGTATTAAATAAAACGGTAGAAGTATTGCAAGGAATTTTACACTTATTGATCATACCTTGTGTTGTGAAGGATCCTTTTGGCTTTAATTCAAAACATTAATTAAGGCTTTGTTCGTGGAAGATCATGAAAAGATTCAAGGTCTTTTGTTGCCATATGATCGGATCAGCACGTGTCATCTCGGTATCAATAAGGGGCTATCAGTGCGCGGGAAATTCAAATTTTGCAAAAAGTTTGAGCTGTCTTGAGCAGTATCAGGTTATAACTTAGGTCAAGATTAGAAAGATACAATTGTGGCCGCAGTACTGATGCAGATGTAGTTGAATCACCCATTATTTTAAAACATGTCTAAACTATTCTCTGATAATGCTTTAGTGCAGTAAAGACTTAAAGTTTTTATATGAATTACAAAACTTGAAAATCGCCTTGAAAATTTGCGACATTTCGCTAAAAACGTAACTCGTAAATCATAAAAACTTTACAGAGTTAGGTTTCGAAAAATCCTCTCCAAATCACTGGGCTACGAGATATGATTTGCTTCAATTATAAATAACTGTACGACCTAGCCACAGAATGAGAATAAGCAGAAAATAGCCTTGAAAATTTGCGATATTGCACTAAAAACATACTTAAAAGATTTTTTCGTCTGACACTTCAGAGTATGAAACATAAGAAAGGGAAGTATATGTATATGGCAAACTATTTATAAGAAACATGTATCAAAACTAGCCAATCATAAACTAGAAAGGAAACAAACAAAGAGAAAATGAAGAAAAAAACATTATTGGAAAAGTCCAAGTGAAAAAACGAACTCTTTCTGTCTACAGAGTACTGGTTTTCTTGTTTTGATGTAGACAGACTCCATTACACTTAGATGGAAGGACGATCTAGATGCGCTAGTTATCCAAAAACTCTCCTCCTTATAAATTTCGGCGCATTCTGCATTTTCTAGTAAATGTTGGCCTATGGCAGAATCGCATGTTTTGGCAATCATTTTCGCTTTGCAAGCTCGAGATGGCTGTTCTCTAGGAGGAATTGATGCTTGGCGCACAGTGGCTGGAACATGTTGTTTGATCCTGTCACGCAATCCTTGAGTGCAACCTACATACCGAGCTTCACATCGGCAAAGAAATTCATGTACTGCTAAGCTCTTTTTTGTGGTAGGTACACAATCCTTATGAGTGGATGGCAAGAACTCTCTAGTCGTAAAAATAATTCTGGGATTGACAGCAGAGAAATACTTTTGGAAACAAATGCAAAACATGCTGCTGATGATTATCCTATGCCTTCGAATTTGCCCAACCATGTTACTGCATCAGGCTCTAAGTTGTGGAGAGAACGTATTGCTCTAGGGCACTGGGTCAAAGGGCAATCGTTCACAATGTCAATGATTGTCTGTTCAGTCCCACAGTCACATAGTGGCGAGTCCACATATGAAGGGAGCTACTACAAGGACAGCAATTACTTCTTAAGCGGTAAAGGTTACACCATGATTTTCTTTGCAAGTACATACCACCGGGGGCCAGAGTGGGATCAGAATTAAGGACCTTGTTAGGAGCATTAGAGCCGTTCCCTTTTTTGCAGTCAGCACTGGCTGTTTGGGTTGAGAGCTGGGATCCACTGGAAGTGAATTCAGCTAGCTGATTGGATCATTGGTGTCCCAAGGCAGGGGCCTGGGTACTTGCCGGAGTTGCGGCGAGGACGCTGATCCGTTATCTCCCGCAAAACATGCTAAAACTTCTTTTCGATTTGAGGTTAGTGATCGATTTCCTTGTAAAAAATTGATTCTTTGCTTCTAAACACTGATCTGGTTGAGTCATAAGGAAAACGATGGATGCCTATTGCAATTTGTACAGCTATACCCTTTTCGCACGACAGCCATGGCAGATGTAGTATCAAAATTGTGGAGTTGTTCATGTCTGAAGCTGGATTTATGATTCCAAATTCTAAATTCCCCGACTGTCTGTTCAGTACAACGTCTTCTCGGTTTTAGCTCTTCCGTTCCCCAATTGAGTTTTGAGTTTTGGAAATCGACACTGCTGACATAGCAATTCTAAAACAACACCTGCGCATAACTCGACTGGCACAGTGTGACACAAAAAGCAACATAGTAAATTTGCGAGCATCCTATGAAAAGGATATTGCTGTCATCACTGTCTGTCATCGGCTGTCATCAATAATGTATTATCATTGGAGAACTTGTATTTCTTTACGTTCTCCCTGGAGCATATCAAGGGCAAAGACCAGTAGAAAGTTGTTAGTCAACATTAAGAAGCAGAAATACAGTTATTTTGGGCATCTTATCAGGAAAGGAGGGTTGCAGAAAAGCTTACTGGAGGGAAAGGTTAAGGGGAAGAGGTGTAGAGGAAGACCACGAACGACATGGCTGAGCAACATCACGGCATGGATGAAGATGGGAGCGGTG
>JANTCA010003824.1:0-10544 GCA_024741275.1 Chironex yamaguchii | reverse complement strand
CCTTTATATTATACTGCAACATATAATCATTAGATATATCTTGAACCATTGTTTATATATACATACCTTATATATTATACTGCAACATATAATCATTAGATATATCTTGAACTATACGCAATCACTCATACAACTCATTCAATCTCACTCACTCTTCCTGATACACTCATTCATTCGCTCACTCATTCACTCACTAACTCATTCACTCAGTCAATACATTAATTAGTTCGTTAATCAGCTTATCAGTTAATTAATCTATCAATCCAAACATGTCAATCAATTATTTCCGGACTTTGTTACCTCTTACACAACCATTCGCTGAGCCACGAACGTATGCTTTTAATTTTTCTTTCTTTCCTTCTTTCTTTCCTTCCTTCCTTCACTCACTTTACCTATCCTGACCTAATCAATACCAGTCTTTAGGTTTCAACAACGTAAAATATATATCTTTTAATAATTAATCGACAATTTTCCAGTAACTAATACCAGATTAGCCTTCCATCGCCTATGATTTTGAGTAATCGATAGCCATGTCCCCATACAAATTGACATTGCTACAAAAACCTTTCCTTATGAAATTGGTTTCATCAGGCACTCAGTAATCACGGCGGAATGCTAATGCAACTCCTTGTAGTCAACTCCATGACCTGAAGTTTTGCACGCAATTTTTTAAACCCAATACTCTGACGTCAATCCTCGCCCGTCTATCTCATGCCTTTTGTCTTTTCATTAGTCACTGTTTGGCTGGGTTTTGTTCTTATCCCACAATGCCTTTGTTGAAATATTGCGTTGGTGTTCACTATAATTAGCGAAGACCATTAAGGTGAAGAGTTACTACGAGTCACGCAATAGGTGACATAATAGGTGAGGTCTTCATAAAATAGTTAATGGTGAGTATGTATTGAATTTACAAGACAGAAACAGGAGACACTTGGAGATAGATACGGTAGGCCTACTCTGTAAACCTTGATCGACACTAAAGAAACACTGGGTTTGAAAAAATTTAAGGTAAAAGTTTAGGTTTTACCTCCTTTTGAATTTGGAAACATTTCGAAGTACAATGATTTTATCTTGGTACAGGGAAAGTTGAGAGTTCTAAGTAATACGACGGGGTGGCTCAGCGCTGCCCCAGGTCAAACTTCCTTTTGGAGGGGATCAGGGTGGTCTTTGTGAAGAGGGGACGGAGTAAAGAAAGGGCACAGCTAAACTGTTGAAAACTTTGAAAATAAGAAAATTTTTGACTTGAAGATCAACACCATTTTAGAAAAATAAACATTTGCTCTGTATACCCAACCACACCAAACACATAAAGAGCATATCTTATATTCTTCTCCAAATATGGCTGCTGTCACTAGAAAATCAGTCAGGGCGATTACAAAGCGATATGGAGCCTAAACAAAGGACATCTACGTTGTTACGTTAAGACCGACTGTATCACGTGCTGAGTCGTGACCGAACGTGGTGAGTTGTGACGTTGAGGCCAACCGTAAGAGTCCAGGCCGGGGCTTAAACCCGCGACCTTTGCTTTCGGGGCAGATGCTCGGACAACTGAGTTTCTCGGAGGTGAATTTTAAGAGGTGATTATTTGATGACTGCATTACTATGTATGTGTCGTAACTCATTTCCGGTAGATCATTTATTAAACGGCCCACTAGACATCGATGTTAAGGGTTGAATTACGAACACAATTTTAATCGTCGCTATTGAGCTGCTTAGCTCAGAAGGAAGGGAGGCAGATTTGCAATCATGAGACTTGGATTCGATGCCCCAGTGGTCATAATCATACTTTAATTTCTATCGTAACACAAGACTACCCTGTTGAGCTCTATATGGTATCAATGCAACGGTGATAAACGTCTTGTGTGCACAAAACACATGCCGCTTGTACAGCGTATACACCAATAGACAGACACTTAATAACAGGGGCAGAGGATCAGGGTTGAATGACTAAAAGTCTTTTGACCACTTCCTTTTAAGTTGTTTGGCTAACTAGGGTAAGCGTCGGATATGCAGCAGTGAGACTCGGGTTCGAATCTCAGTTGGCCACGGCCATACTTACCTCCCGTTCTGTGCATTTAGTGAAACATACTAACATTTCTGCGTTATGCTCCCTCCAGCAAGATGTTGACCTGACAACAGGAATAGCAATTATCATCGGAGTTAAAAAATTTCAAATCTGCCAAGAATATTAGTGGTTAATCCTAATCCTTTTATATAAGCATTTTTGCATGAATCCTAGATACCTTCCCGACATCCTGTCCAGTCTGACATAGGACAGGAGATATAAGTGTATACAAAGTCAATGTTATCCGTATTGAAGTCACTATCACAAATCCCAACGAACACAGTACTGCTATAAACGGCTTCACAATCTCTGCATCGGACCCGAATTGGGCCAAGTAAAATATTATGAGCTGCAAACCAGTCATTTAAGCATTGCTCTATGTTGTTTTAAACTACGAACATCACTGTGAACTCTCATTTTACCTTGAAATCAATATCGTTACGAGCATGGAGTTGGCAAGGCACTGAAATAGCACTAGCACTACGAATGCCTAGAGGTATGTAGTTCAACCGTATTTTGTTACTGTCTCGTAGATGATAATTGAATTATATTGATCGCTGTATTGCTATGGTATTTAGATAAACATTGCTCTTATCCTGACTATAATCGTAAATAATCAATCTCTGATATTTAGAGGCTTTCATGTTTTGAATCGATTTCTGCTTCCCATCAAAATTCCTTAAAACAGCTGCCTGTAATGTAACTTCCAATGGAGACAATATATTTCAATAAATGTAAATTTCATGAACTTTTTGACATTACACGTAGAATCCTGTTAATAATTCACAAGTGAGCAAGCAATAAACTATTACATTGTCAGCTTATTGCTGTCATTTAACCAAACTCTGCTTTGTTTAAAATAGAAATAAAATAAAATAAAGCCTTTCTAATTTTACAATATTTTGTCACCATGTCTTTCTGTCTAGACATGTAGATTGCTGAATTATAAACAACACTTCTCTCTACTTCATTGTTACATTGACTGCTAGCCCTCATACATGTGACCATTGCATAAAGTCCTTGAGTCATAGTCACGTTTACACGTGAGTCCAAAGAGAGTCATGTGCTGTTTCAATATGTGAGTGCTGAGGAGTGCACTGCAGAAGTTGAAGTCTTCTTTGACAAATCCTTAAACTTGAACAATCAGCGAAATGTCGCAAATTTTCAAGGCAAATTCTAAGAATGCCCTCATCATTCGCAAAAATGCCTCAGACCCTGCAAAAGATGTATTTCCTCTATAATAATGGCTCCAAAAAACTAAAAGGCAAATTTAAAGCATTATGATAAAAAGGGTTGTCATTATTTATCCCCAACATAATAAATTAACCAAGGGAAATATATTTTTAACACTTTCTTGTGACGATGATAGGGATATTACCTTTAAAGTGGGTGGTCTTCCTTAAGTGGGCACATTGTTGTGCTTTCAGATAAAATTTATTTCATGACATTGGAAATGGCAACAACTTACATCTAGCAAACAATCAATCAAGTAAAACGTAAATCGAGTAACTAATTAAATAATTAATCAATTAATTAAGTAAGCCAGTGGTTAAGTAATTAAATACTTAAATCAATCAATATAGCAAAATCCTCATTGTAGTGATTCTCATCATTTCCATTTCGTAATGATTTTGTTGGAATGTAGCTCAGTTATACACAGTATCTTTGAGAGGGGTTGGCCGGTGTAAATTCCCGGGGCTCCACGACAAAGGGTCCACCAACAGTGTGGCTAAAGCTAGAGAATTTTAATCAAGGTGCTTATTGGACACTCGTTCATGAAATCTTGTAAGCACTTGTTTGTTCATCACGTTTATTCTTTTGTATGGCGTTTGATTCTCATGTTCTATCAACCTTTTTAACTCACACATTGTAGCTTTATATTAGTATTGACTATGCTTATGCAACGTATTTTCAGATGCAAAAATCTGACCTTGACTTATTCTAGTCTTAAATCTTTGAAACCCACCAGGGTCTGTGTTGTTCATAGTTCCAAGGCCCGAGGTTTCTCTCGATCAACCTTCTTATACCCGATTTCATCTTTCTTTCACTACAAATGACACTTTTCCATGTAAACATCATAATATTTGCGGCTCTTAGTTCTCAGTTAGGTATCACATTTATTTTCATACGTCTGTTTAGGCAACCATCGATTTCCATGGTCATAACGTTAACCATTGTATACGAAAAACTACATTGCTTTGCCCTCTCTGCACCCCTGGGATCACCTATAAATGATCTTGCATAGTAAATATGTGGTCAGTCTTCAAAGAGCTCTTTGCTTTTGCGTGCACTTCGGAAAACGTAAGGTTGAATACAACTGATTGTCGTTTAGCTGGTGGAATTTACTGAATTTATTTTAATCGCACAAATATTGTGGGTAAGTCGTTTTTACTGTGATTATAGCACTTAATTTGTACATACAGTGTGCGACAGGTAAGGCAGAAAAGTCTTTAAAATATGCGACATTGCGCTAATATCATACTTAAAAGCATTTTTCGTCTGGCACACTTCAGAGTATGAATCGTCAGAAAGGAAAGTATATGTGTAAGGCCACCTATTTATAAGAACCATGTATCAAAACTAGCCAATCATAAACAAGAAAGAAAACAAAGAAAGAGAAAATGAAGAAACAAATCATTATTGGAAGAGTTCAAGTGAAAAAACGAACTCTTTCTGCCTACAGAGTACTGAATTTCTTGTTTTAATGTAGACAGACTCCAATACACTTAGATGAAAGGACGATCGATATGGCAAACTGTTTTATATTAAACATACGTATAAAGTACCCTGTCGACAAGAAAGGCAGAGGAAAAGTAGGTTCGGTTTTGTTCACTTGAACTCCTCCAATAATGGCTTCGTTTTTTGTTTTCTCTCTGTTTCTTTTTCCTTTCTTGTTTATAATTGGCTAGTTTCAATCCATGTTTCTTATAGAAGGTTGCCAGATCTGTCAACAAACTCATGTCTAATTTCACTTCCAGCTTTTTTCATTCTATTTTTCTTACATTTTTTTGGAGTCATTTTTTTGGAGTTTCAATATATGCCTCGAATCTTGCCCAGCAGCATGACCAGAGCAAATAAAGTGGGGAGGGGGGAGACTTTAATGGGGTCCGGCCACCGCCCTATTCGCATTTGTGGGAACATGTCCTTTGCTTTGGCTTGGTATGCGTCTGTCAATGTCATGCTTCTCACTAGAGATCAGGAAATTTGACAACTTCGTGACAGGTATTCTATAAAACCAAGCATTGAAGGACTCCTGAGGACCATCAATCTTCAAAAGTGAGGAGGCAATTGCCCCCTCATCCCCCCGTGGCCACGCCACTGATCATATCTAGCAATAAACCAGGCTGGATATAGTGTTTCTGTTCTAACAATCTTTTTTAGGAACTATTGGATAATTGGTATAGAGACTGATTGGTAGTGTAACATTGCATTAACAATGGTGTAGAAGTGCAATCGTGTGACTGACATGTAAACGCTCAGACCAGTAAAAAATGTGGCAGCTTATTGCCTTAGGGGTTGTAAGTTCGAGCCCGATCGGCTCCTCTCAATGCAACTGTTGTGGTAATGCTCCACTCGTGAGTAATATGTGTTAAATATTTTTATGTGCCTTCTAAAGGAACGTATACGTATCTGACACTGACGACGGCTTATGCTGAAAGACAATAAAGAATTGAATTTATGAAGTTCCACCTCACGCATCTCTGGGTTTTTGTTTCAATGTCCATTCCGATACAAAGGCTATTTTAAAGGATATTTTAACTCCTTGGTATCACAAACCTCGTATATTTATACATTTATACTTATCTATATCTTTATTTATTTATTCATTCATTCAATTCTTCATTCATTTCTTCATGTATTTATTTATTTATTTATTGTTCAATTATTGTTCAATTATTTTTTTACATATTTAGTGTTTGTTAAGGGAAAATCTATAATTAAAGAATAAATTTTGTCTGTCCTTTATGGGTAAACATGATGATGACTTCAAATCATGCCAATTTCATGCACTTTAGCACTCTTTAACCATTTCTCCTCTTCTAGAACGCACGTGCTCGTTAGCTAACGTGAACTAACTCCGCCTTTTAATGGTATAAGTCCCTTGAGATGGACGTTCTTAATGGGACTTAAACTCATAATTCTAAGGATTGTTCTGTCTGTTAATTTGGTCTAAAGCATGTTCTGGCGTCTAGAAAGACTACATACCTTCAAGCTTCGTTGTTCTAATCAAATCTCTTTTATAATCCAGGTTTAAAAAGAATTATTGATGGCTTAGAGTCAGCGTTTAGTAATTTTTGCCAACGACGGTAGATTTAAACAAGAATCTTTGGATTTGCTTGAAATTATTTCAATTGTTTGGGCGTTAGACAAGCTTATCGGGGAACTAATAACCAGTACAAAGCCTTAATGAGTCAAGTTGGTAAATAAAACTTCCTGTTATAAAAGACAAAAGTTGTCATAGGGTTGTCTTGCTTCATACTAATCCAGGTCTTGTGTAAATTACACTTTTACTTTGACATTGATGGCTCACATTTAAAGCTTTCTTTATGCCCCCTCTCGGTATCGCCTTCATTGAATCATTCATTCACCAAATTAAAATCTGCATGAAAGTTGGACTATCGTGACAAATATTTCAGGATTGGAGACAAGGGTATCGAGAGGTGGACCAGGAACCTGGGTATTCATAGACCTTGGCCTCGTCATTATGACAAGCTTCTTTATCACTGGAAACAAATTGGCCTCCTTAATCTCTTATCTCGTGCAGATAATGGACTGTGGGTCCTTAGTGAGTTCCAAAATGTAGTTCCTTTTTCTTGAAGTGACAGAGAAGATTGACTTTCCTGTCTTGGTTCCATTTATATTCTGTAAATACTGTACGGTGTTAAATAGTAGTATATTAGTAAATTTGTATATGATTTGAGAAAGCAAGGGAGAAGTATAAATGGTTGGAGAAAGCAAGGGAGAAGTATAAATGGTTGGAGAAAGCAAGGGAGAATTGTAAAGTATTGGAGAAGGCAAAGGAGAAGTACAAATGATAGGAGAAGGAGCATAATGAAGGAAAGAAGAAAAGTGACAGTATAATGATAAGAACGAATGATAGAGGACAAGAGAGTATAGGCGAGAATAAAGAAGAATTAAAGAGGACAGTAAATGGAAGAAGAGGATAGGAGAAGAAAGGAGAGGATATGAGAACGCAAAGGAAAATAGGGAATGATAGAGGCTGTTGAGTGAAACCTAAAAAAGGATAAGAGGAAGCGGAGGAAGATAATTGAAAGTGGAAGAAAATACAAGACAACATGAGAAAATAGGAGAAGATAGTGGATGAAACTAAATATAATCGAATATAGTTTAGACTAAAAATTGTATAGACGATAAAAGGGGAGAAGAGAGCAGTGGAAAGTATTTCAAAAGATAAAATAAGGCAGACTGAAAGAGAAATGGTAAATGAGGATATGAACACGAAACGTAGGACAGAAGAGAGGAAAGGACAGGACATATTTAGTGACGAATGCGCAGTTTCAAAGGATATGTTGTTCTTCCATCATCAGGAGTTAGAACAAGTAATTATCAATTATGATTTTCGACTTCTTAGGTTTTAATTGCATTGTCTTGTTCGATTAACTATAAGGTGATACACGCTTTCCTAGCTTTGAGATGACATTATTTTTGGCATTCTCATACCAAATGCCTTTACTCTTATGCAAGCATCTTGATTTACTTTGAAGCCATGCCTTTGAGACATTCAGAACACAAAAATGTTGTATATATCGAGTAACAGAGGTGTTTTGATTACTTTCTTGATGGATGTTGTGAAATATGACGATTGTTCTCTACAGCCGTCCACAGCATGTTTAGGCATTAATAGCACTACACTGCTATTTCTAGTAGTCTGACAACGGAAAAAGAATATCTTTAAACGAGATCCCGGAAAAACGTAGTGCTATAAGACATTTTCCATTACCGTAACTTTAGCAAGGTATTTTCATATCTATGTTTGGGCATACACGTTCTAATGCAGCTAAGAGACATACCATCGGGCGCCTAATTTGGAAAAGGAAATCCTTTAGCTGTTTGTTCCGTATAATTTGTTTCATGTGTTGGCTGAAACTCAACTGTAACATGCTGTCAGGCATATGACTGGTTAAAGACGGACTGTCAGGCATTTGATTGGTTAAAGACGGACTGTCAGGCATATGACTGGTTAAAGACGGACTGTCAGGCATTTGATTGGTTAAAGACGGACTGTCAGGCATTTGATTGGTTAAAGATGGACTGTCAGGCATTTGATTGGTTAAAGACGGACTGTAAGATATTTGATTGGTTAAAGACATTATGCAACACATAGAGAAAGCCATATAGATGATTGCATAATAAGAATGGGAATACAGTTACGCTTGTGTTTGGTTTAAAATGGTTACGAACATGGTTGGCTGACGGCATACCATGACACATATAATTGGTTAATTGCATACTATCACGTGCGTTATTTGACAAACAGTATTCAATGGACTACTGTAATTCATTTGGTTTCTCGAAAACTGAAATGCGAATCATGCATTTTTTCAATAACAACGTAGACTAAAAAGAGACAATTAAATACCTACTTTATTGTAAATTGTGGGAATGATCCAATTCGGGGGTGATAAATTCTATATGTTTGGGGGGTACTGGGTGTGGTCGCTGGTGGTTGAGTTACGTTCCAATACTGGATGTCAATAGGGGTGGAATTCTAGGAAAGTGTGATAAGATTAGAATTTTCATTAGTAAAATTTAAAACAAATATTTTAAAAGTAGAAACATGTTAAAGAAGAAAATCTAATACTTTAATTGAACTTGAACTTAAGGCTGGAGAGCTTGACGTCAGACGTCCGGTGTAGCCTGCCCCCGCACGAGACTTCGCCATTGAACTCGGTCGGATGCTAGGTCGGCGATAATGTTAAATCCATTAATACTTTGTAGTACTTTTGCTATGGCCAAGCACCAAATATTTACCTCTTCAGAAGAACACACTTTACAACGAAGACACATAGCTCATTATTGTTTAACAGTCCCTGTATTACTGGACATCTCTGTCAGTGGTTACATCGACTTTGGCCTTCCGTTAGATCACCTCCCTTGATTAGTCTCTACCCTGATATCTTTACCTCCGTTGATTTCATGTGTTTGGTTTTGGCGAAATATTGGATTACACTCATCTGGATCAGAGTCTAGTCTCGATTAATCGGCTTAGGATAGTTTAGCGGTTGGCAAAGGTATGCCAAGAACGATGAAATAATTCTTACACTGCCACAACATATTTCAATTTAATAGCCCGGTAGCCTTTTAAACTACCACATCACTCTGGGAGGTAGTTGTGACTTAGTTATATTGAATTAAACGGAGACATAGATAAAAATAGACTTGGAAATAAAAATTATTTTGTGTGCTCTGAACTATGAACCATAGGTTGAGTAAAATACTTTCTAGTCAGTAAGCAGGTGCTAACCAATTTAGTTTGTCATGATTTGTTGGATTTGGGCTCATTTCCTATTAATTCTCAACGTCTGCTCTTCTCTTGAAGCATGTTTTGCATAACGGTTGAAATCATCCTAACCGACCGCTGGGTGTATAGAGCTCAATCATCTATAAATGTACATAAATTTTACGAAATAGACTAGCTATACCTTAGAAGTTTAGATAACGAACTAACCAACTAACTATCTATCTATCTATCTATCTATCTATCTATCTATCAATCTATCTATCTATCTATCTATCTATCTATCTATCATATCTATCTATCTATCTATCTATCTATCTATATATCTATAACCAGCATTCTCCAATAGTGTATAAATATGGCTCAAAATACACCATTCATATACATAGATATATATGACTTGAAACTAAGAGTTAAGAAAAGCATATATATAGTAAATCATTGAATAACGAATTGGTCAGGTTCAAATTAGTATGAAGCTTTTGTATGTATTACAAATGCCAGCCAACTATAAGTGACTGCAAGTAAATTAATAATCGTTTTGATGCAAGCTAACTTGATTAATGATCACTGCTATGCGTTTAGTAAGTTGGCTGCACTGATTGTGTTGGTAAATGGCTGTCAGACAAGAAGATATATTCCGCGTCTGTAAGACAGGAAAAATCGTTTTCTTAAAATCAAACCTACATTAATGAAAGAAGTCTACGTGCTGTTTATTGCTCTCATGTTGTCTATGCAGGCAACTAATTCATGAACAACATTGCGAACATATAAAGATTATTTTATCAAGCTACCCAATCATTTGTCTGAATAATTTAAAAGAGATACATTGTACTAAAATACTACATACACCTCTATAATTACGCCTTACCTATTAATTTCTGTCATGTAGTTCTGTTCAGGTCTTCCTCTGTCTTTCTTCCCATCCACTTTTCTCTCGGTGTATAGGTTTGTCTAAGCAATTCCATTCTTTGTGTGTATTTCTTCTTTATCCGCCAA
>JANTCA010003823.1:0-10544 GCA_024741275.1 Chironex yamaguchii | reverse complement strand
GGCAAGAAAAAGAGTACCTTATGGCCAAGATCAGATGGCTAGAGCAGCATGTTAGTAACTTTTCATCAAAGACTAAATTCTGTCAAGGTTTCATTTTTGTGTTGACATCAGTCTTACCCCCAGAGATGGCAAGTATACTTCAGAACGCAGTAATTTTGCGAGAAGGAGGGACCCTCAAGATTAGTGGGGCACATCGGCAAATGCCCCAAACGATGATGCAATTAGTTGCTTTAAACCAATCAGTAAGTAGCACTTGATTGAATGCAGAATTGAAACGGTACAAATGATTGGCTGCAGCTTATGTCATTCGGGGCATACCCTCCCAAGAAATTAAATTCTGAGCTCTCCCGAATTCCTCAATTTGCTGTTGACTTTTGAGAAGTTCAACAGACACCATGACAAATGTTGGGCAGATTTTATGATTTCCTTGAAGTTATGCCTAAGAATGGAAGTGAATTTGTGGATTAAGTCGAACAAAACTTGAGCTTGCATTACATAAACTGTTTATTATCAAAGACGAATGGTCTCTTAAATAAAAAAACTATTTTGCTCAAATCAATGGTGGGGCACTGCCCCACCTGCCCCATTGGACGCGCCGCCACTGATACACATCATAAATAAAGCCATATAGAAGTCGAAGAGCATATATCAAACTGGTAACAATTAAACGTCATCATTTGTATTGCATCTAAGAAGAAACCTTTTGCATTTGTAAGTGCACAATCTTATAATGTAAATAGATATAACTTGGTAGTTAGTATTATACCTACTAGAATATAAGAAAGAGTTTTGTTTTGTTCAACAGAATATCGTGCAACTTTCTTAGAGCTTCACGATTGTTTTTTATTACATTTTCTCTTACAATATGTGGTCATCCAGTTTTAATAAGTAAATCCACAGAGAAGTGTTTTAGCAATAATTATGTCATATTTTAACTATGTTCTTTATGAATAAAATCAGGCTATTCGGTAAAAAGTGAACTTTGCCTTTCAGGTGTGAACGTTGGCATTGCAATGTGAACTCTACCCTCCATTACTACCTTCATGGCCTTCTACTAGCATACGTGCTGTTAAAATGGAAAGAATCAATTCACGTGCCATTTTGTCGTTAACGTATTTTGTTAACTGTCGCAAAGTATATATTAACAAAATGACGGATACAGTGCATTGCATTATTTACCTTCTCCACGAAGAATACAAATACTCCCATCGATCAGTCCAGCAAGCAGTAAAACTTTACAATCGGTTCTTGCTCCTTCTATGACTATGTTGCTGGAGAGACCAACCAGACAGCTAACATGGCTGTCATAAACCCCAGGTGGCCACATTTCAATTGTGCTGCAACGTAAAAAAGATAACGAAGTTAATGAAAGCAAGAAATCATGTAGGTAGGGTAGCAAGACAGGATGCAAGAAAGCATGCATGTCAGTAGAAGCAAGATTGGGTGCCACTAACGAAGAATTCTCTTTTGCAATTGCTAAAGTAATAAATAATATTCCAAGAACTCGATGTCGTGTGTTCTCTTTCAGTTTTGTTAGCAACCAAAACTGTTCTCCAATAAGGGTATCGGCTTATTTTGATTGACGATCCGAGGCATAAATTGTTTAACTAATGCGCATATATTAATATTTAAAAGTCTCTTGATTCCCTGCTTATATTACTGGCTATTTCCAAACTCACCTGCTCATTGTTGGTTTGATATAAATCTTCTATACATTTATACTTTAATTTATACATTTCATTAAGTGGTAACCAGTTTTCTCTCTTCTTTTAAATTGCAGCTGTTAAAAAAGCACGTATTTGCTTCAATAATTACGAATTTATTCATATTATTTTCTTTTTTTATTATGTTGTTCACAATTAACTCAGTACTACTCTGAATAATACAGTTTTGGCGGCCAATTTACAAGTCAAGCTGGAACTTGTTACTTAGTTGGCCCGAATTCTATTATCCTTATATTTTCACATTTGATTTAATTCCATATATGTTAAGAGAGTTTCTGGTCTTCATTTTACTTTTTCTGGTTATCTAAGTTTAATTTTGTTGAATTTTTGGTTTATTCACTGCTAGGGTTGAAAGTTGTCTCTAAATTGACTCTCCTTGCGTCATTTGTTACCTTAAGAATAAATACTCACGTGGGTCAAGTACTTGACTCATACGAGCTAGAATTAGGCTCTAAAACCTATAAAAATACAGCATGTACACATGTTACCCAACAAAGGTCTAATCCTGTATGGAGAATATCCTATCATTTGTTTCAGTCATTTTCTGACAGCTCAGGCTTTTACCAAAACCCATTTAAAAAAACGTCTAGAAATATGAACCCTTGACAAGATTGAGTGCAATTTCTTTTCTTGGCATGCCCAAATTCTTCACAAATATCACTGCAAAGGTTGATATCGTGCTAAGACAGATTTGCTGTTTGAAGTGCCTTATCACAACAAAAATATTGCCTGTTTCCAGTTATAAATGAGAAAGGATGCTTTGTCAGGGCCAATCTAAGTTAAGTTGGAAGATTGCTCCATATCACTTATCATACCTGCAAGGATTCGTCGCCGCGGACAAAACCATAATTGATCTACTTGCAAGAAGAACGTAGAGAACATTGTCGGCCGCATCAAAAATCACATCCACCAGACCTTGATTGACCATTGGAAATATCATTGTTATAATTTGACCATGAACTGGCGAGAGCAATCGAACACCGTCATCGGATCCCACTAGCAGGAGTCTATTTGGATGCCCTGGTAAGCTTATTCTCTTGATCTTTTTTATCTCACATCCGATTAAAGAAAACAAAGAAGCAAAACTGTTTATTTCCCAAGTCTTAATTTCATCAGTTGATGTATACAGCAGTTTGTGTGCGCCCAGCAATTTCAGGTCAACGATTTTTTCCACTGCGTCAAACCGATAGGCCTCAAGAAAAGTTTCAAGCCTCCACATACGGATTGTCCGATCGGCAGCACTTGAAAACAGAATTGGATCAGCGGGATGGATAATCAAAGATAAAATTTCTTTTGTGTGTCCTGAAGATAACGAGATGAGATGAAATAAATCTCACAGGTATTAAGCTTTAAAATAAGCCAATTATGACTAGTTGAAATTGGAATTTAACTAAGCATATGGAGCTTGACATACCATGGTTCCAATAACCAAAGTAATTGCCAGATCGCCCTTATGTCATTTAATATAATATTTGGAATCCTGTATAAAATCGCGTGTACATAAACTTATTCAAATGATGTGTATTTGGTGAGATTGGTACCAGTTAAGTGTCTCTGCAATGTAAAATTGGTTGTAATCTTCTACTCATACTAAGTACGAACAAATGGTGAAAGTATAATCCAAAATTCTAAGAGTGTTAAATTTCTTTTCGCTTTCCTTTCTATTGTATGTTGACTTGTAGTTCCACAACTTATATCTTTCCTGTTCAGGTAGCAGTATTATTAGGTTGTTGATATTTGAGTTAGATAATACTATGTTTCATCACAAATATTGAACAGACATAAATTGAAAAGAAAGCTAGTGTATGACCCAAAGCCACTATATAATAACAGGCTACGATGGCAATCATTAGATCTTAGAGATTCTCCTTCACCATGACCATTATATGATGGTGCTGTTGATAAGAAAATAGTTTGGCATTCTTGCAACAGTTATTTCTACAGGATGCGTATTTTGGGAGGAAGATACAAGCACTTTCCCTTCAGTAATGGAGAGTGGTCAACTCCTTACCAACTCATTGTTTGTTGTTGTGAAAGAATTGAATAGGATTAACCACTACACTATCCAAACGTTAGGCAAGGATGATTAATAACTTAACATGATGATGTAACGTAACAAACACAATGATACAACTTTTTCTTTGCCCTCTTACCGACAAAATTTCCTACAAGTGGAAGATTTCTCATAGTTTGACTCCACGCCTTGATGGTTCCATCTTTAGACCCTAAAAGATTATGCATAAACGCGTAGAATAAGTACTGACATGCTCTGTCAACAGAGGTCTTAAGTTACAAAGAATGAAATCTGGTACGGTATTTTAGATCGCGAACATGTCATAAATACTTTAGTTTATTTGCTTTGCTATTTTTCTAATTATTAGACATGCATATGGCTGATGTCAATGTTATGGAGCAAGTTACTTTACTTATTTTAAACTTGATATATTTTAAATGATATTCAATGCTCTAGCTAATCTATTAAACATATAAGCTAAGGTTGTATTTACAAGAGAGTAATAGAACTTTCAGAGACGTGGCAATAATTCCACAATATGTGAATTTGAACTTAGGAGTTTGGATTAGAAACTGAAATTCCGGACGATTGACCAGTTATGCAACTACTACTGGAAAGAAGTCAGTCTATCGATAAGCTTTTGGCACGTGAGGTCAATCTAATCGACGTAGATTCAACCGCTTACATATCCTATCACATCAATAAGGTGAACGTAACGCTGCTAGATGTTAAGCATAATATTAGAACAAATGAAATTCCGGCGTGAGACGTCTGATACTACTTCAGTCAAAGTAGACACCATAGCATGATAGACCACTAGTATACGCAAATCCAAATACAATTAATGTACGAAATAATTCCATTGAAAACTATCCATGCGCGCACTTATTGAAAAACCTATTGATATAAAACAAAATGATGTAAAGTACAAATATGGAAGTTAACCACCGTTCCTGCTTTTTCAGGGGAAAATCGTGCATCCACAATTTTTTTACTTACAAGACTTTAGTCATGCGATAGAAACATGTAATCTATTAACTAGTATCGAAAATATCTAGCAGTATACTTTTCGCCAGACTTATCACTTGGTTTCAATATGGGTAAATACTTACAGATACTGAAGTGCACTTATTAAATAAACAAGTGATTCATATAAAATTTCACATTCATACGCAAGCATGTTGAGATAAATGTAGGGACAAATGCATCTACTTAAATAAAATTCAATTTCAAATGAATAACAAGTATCTGTCATGGTCGCTCTAAATGGATAGTCAGGCAAATAAAAAGGAGAAAAACGAAAGCAGAATTTATCAAGTAATCAATAAAAAGTAATTCATATGCAAAGCAACACAACTTTTAAAGCTAGAATCTATATATTAAGAAATAAATTAGTGAGAAAGATCGAGACAGCATTTCTTATCGGTATACTAACGATATAAATTACCCGTAATTAAGTAGTAACTGGATGGGTAGGTGACGCAACATTTCAGTGCTAACGAGTGTCGATTTTCGGTGACTACGGTACATTTCAGTTCCCGGGGATGGATAAAATAAATTCCATCGGAGCACAGAGCTAGTAATTCGGTTGTTCGTGGGTCTTTATAAATGAATGTGATCCAAGGCAACACATTCTGGATAGCAATTAGTGGAATCTCTTTGATTAAAATAGGTGGCTGATGATGACAAGCTGTGAGTTTCCAAACATGAATGAATCCTACTCCACCAGTCATAATGACATCCGACACGTTATCATAATACAAACTGATTATTGTATATGTTAATTCCTTTTTGGATAATTCATAAAAATTTGAGCTAAAAACCCTCATTGTTAAATCGTTACAACAGGCAACATAAACAAAATGCGATTGTGCGTAGACTAATTTATTGATGCAGCAGTCCAGTCTCTTGTCCTTTGCTACTTTCGATGGATACTTATGAGAGGCATCTTGACTCCATAATGCAACATTGCTGTCAACACCAATGCCGTAATGGGCCAAATAGTGATGCCCACTGGTGGCAGTAACATGTAATGCACAACGAATTGGTTTTGAAACTTTAAGTCGATATTCTTCCTGAAATCCGAAAGATAATATCATGGAACTATCAGCATCACGTGTAATAATGTCCCGGATGGTTGTTTTAAAGTTTTCAACGGTCTCTATCTTAGGTTTGTAAAAAACACTCTCCATTTTAGTATTTCTGGAAGGACGGGAACCAAGTGATGTCATTTGCATGGAATGTTGTCCACAACTCTACATTGCACGCATTTAAGAAACTCAATCAGTGACGTCAAATAACGTAACAATGGAAACATTACGTCAAAGAGGTTGTTTTTACTTAATGGTTTCATCTAGCGTTGTTGTTGCTGTTGTGCCTCACTTGTTGCTATGAAAGAAAATTGGACTTATAAATTGCATTGCATACTTCAACACTGATGTATATGGCACAATAGTACCTTCATTGGCGCCTAGTGAGTCAACCGATCTAAAATCTAGACATGACTAAGCTTGAGCACACTATTCATGCGATTTTGCTACATCTCTTTATACACATACATATATATATCCTTTCGAAAAAAAATTAGCTAATGAATAAATTAATTAATGAGTCAAATTTTGTGGTCACTAGGTTAAGACGAATAATAAGAATTCTAAAATGTTACATCATTCCAATCCTTACATATTGTTCCAAGTGTTGGACAGTACCTTCTGCGACGAGGAAGCGGATCAAAGTTGCAGAAATGTGGCTTCTTAGACGAATGTTAAGAATATCAAGGACAAGACATATCAGCATAATGCAGAAATACTCCAGATAGCTTGGACACAAAGATCTATGTGGACAAACATCAGAGAAAGGCAAAGGAAATTTATAGGTCATGTGATACGGAAAGAAGACTTGGAACATATTATAATGACAGGAAAGATTCAAGGCAAGAAAGCGAGAGGAAGGCAGAGACAAATAATGTTACCATCCATGGCAGAAGATTATATGATGATAACAAATCACGTGCTACATGTTGCAAAAGATCGAAGAAAACGGAAGGCTGTGACTACCTATGCCCATGATGGGCAAGGTACCTAGAGAGAGAGAGGTTAAGACGAACAAACAGAATAGATACAAGCGTTTGTTTAAATTGCACTAGCGTCATGTTGATTGTCGTTTTGGAAATATCCCATATGCCCTATCAGAGCTGAAAAACGGACTTTGACTTGGATGGCGAGTCAAACTAACAAAAGCTCGAGTTTTCCTGCATTTCAGTATAGGGCTGTTGAAGAACAGTAGTTGCAAAATTTGAACTCGATTTCGTCCAGCTCTTAAATTTTGTACCCCACAAGGGTCCGTGTTCTTTACAGCCCCAGGGCCCGAGATGGTTACGACCGGCCTGATAGCTAGTATAGTTTTACGAAGATAGTCGGCAGAGTGACAAAACATTTTGAAGGTGGGGTGTCTCAATGTTGGGATTAAAGTTTCTGATCAGTAAACAAAAGCTTTGACTGGGCAGAGGTTACTTCATAATCCAATTGATCACTTATCTTGTTCATGTAATGGCAGGTAACTTACGAACAATCGTATCTGATTCCAAAATCGGATAAAGAAGAAAATCCGCTCATAATTTTTCAAGGGGCAACGTGTTATCGAGAGTGTAATGTTTATTTTATGACGGAAGAAAAGGATACGTCCCTTGTGTCATGGGCTGGTGCATGTTGTACTTCTTAACAGCATATTCGTACACTTTTCAAAACATCTTCTTTCTCCGACAAATTCTCTACTAATAACAACATTTATCTTCAAGTCTGCTGTCACCTATAACTAGCAGTGGTGCAAGCTCCTCCACGGTGTAAGTAAGGAGCATATTGGCCAAGATTGAAATATTTTTTGCTAGTGTTGTAAAAAGCATGAATGAATAGAACTCTCAAAAAGAACATATCGAAAAGTAAGGATATAGTATAAACGTATATATCTTAAGTATATAGATATAATTAGAACAAACTAATAACCTTCGCCTTTTTTCCAAGATTCGAGGCCATGCTGCTTAGTGTAGTAAGAACAAAAAAGCAACTGAACTATGTCATTTTAAAACATTGTCTGTGAAGTGCTCATCTAAAATAACATTATCTTCCTTAGCACAGTTAATTAAGTTGTCCATGTAGACATGACTGTTTACAATGGAATAAGAAAAAGATTAGTTCAATGTAAATAAGTAGATTATCTCCCGCCAAAGTTACTTATGAATAAGTATCAGTACTAATAGTTATCAAAAGATCCTTGCAAAAAGCAGTCTATGGTCAAGGTTTTAGAGGAAAGTTTAATCTCTGGTCCTCGTTTTCGATGGATTTCCATTCAACATCTTCTTTATCTAGAAGCCCCACTTTGAATGAAAGACATTTGAGAAAACGTAAAGGAAGGAACATTGGTCGGAGCTATTTCATATTCACATTCTATCCCTATGTGAAGAACACAAGTGAACAGCTAAGAAGGACCCTCAGGCAACACAACATCCAGTGCTCCTTCTTCACAACGTTCACTCTAAGGAAGATGCTGTCGAAACCAAAGGATCCAGTCCCTCTCGAAGAAAGCAACATTATCTTCGGGTGACGACCCTCTCGTTCAAGAGTCTGGTGGTATATCAATTCACTTTCCTAGATAAACAGAGATACAAACATTGAGACCACTAACATAGAACTAAATATCTTTCTTTTAGTACCAGGTGATTTGGTGATGAAAATTGTTGGGTTACAACCCAGAAATTTATAGATACTGATCCATTTAGTCTAATGTCTAGTTTATATCTATATCACAATATAATCGACGTTTACTGGTATTTTGTTAATATTTTTGAAAGAAAGGAATAATTATTGACCCTGCTTTCTATACAAGTGGACATCAAATTTATGTTCAAAATAGCCCGTGCTCGAGTGTTACATACATCCCTAAAGCATAAGCACAGAAATGTTAATTCATCACCTACCTGTAGCCATATTTGAGTGAAACTGTTCTTTTGTTGAGGTGGTAATAAGAAAGTAAGCCAGAGCTATCTGACATATCACAGCAAGTAGTGCTGGCACTATTTTTGAATTGCTAGATAGGGGTATGCATCCTTCTGCTACCATAAGTAAATAGTATATTTTCTCAATGTGTGAGTCAAGAACAAAGTGAAATTGAATTAAGTGGGCAAGAACAATGGTCCAAATGTTCTAAACTTACATTATCACACTCAATTAAACTTTAGGGGCAGTGTAACAAGATATATTCTTTAAATTGTACAGACCTTATGATAGTTACTCTAGGCCACCTATTGATTTAAATGTTCGATTCAGACGCCGTTGGGCAGTTTTTACTCTTGCCTCATTCTGCATTAGAGGGAAATTAAACAGACCAGCCACTGAGGTCAAAGTTCGATTTAGTGATTTGAACTGTTTGAATCAGCTGTTATTGAAAGCAAGGATATAATTAATATGTCTAAATCGAAAAGACATATGCCATATTATTGATTTAAATAGAGTTTCGGATACAGGCAAACGCGTGAGCTATCCTGAAGGATTCCCTGGAGATGATCGGAAGAAGACTATGTGTATATTACAATGCAAAGCCTCCTCGGTCGTTTACAGTGCGTTTGACCAGGTGCAGCCAAAGCACACGGTCAATTTGGAACGAATCAAAGATAGCTTGCTATAATGACCCACTTTTTTCTTTTTCGACTATGAAATGGAGGCCTTTGCTTAACTGCTGTAGTCTGTACAGAACTTTTTATCGTGTCGGGACTGCCATGGTAACAGGTGTCCATAATAAGATATGTTTGTCGAATATGTTGCATATGAGTTCAAAGGGTGATAGCCAATGTCTCCCTATAGTGACGCTTTTTACGAAGGTAGTGAAAGTTTTTCTTTGTACCCTCGCTGTTTTTTGGGGTTTTTTATCATAGATCTTTTCGGTGCGACGTGACTACGGTGCATATGCGCATAGCAATGTCGTCGAGGTGAAAACAAGTCGCGGCTGCTATAGTGAGCGTATACTGCTCTGAGGCATTTTGAGTGAGCGCATTAGAGCTACAATCCTTAGCAAATTTTGCCTTCAAAATACTCAAAGCGTTGTTGCCTTTGGAAGTACAAATCACAACATGACGCGGAAGTGATGTCATTGTTCAAATTATACTGAACAAGGCCAAGAATGGAGAAAGTAGGTTAAGGTCATGAAGAGAGTGAACTCGGATAGAAGTGGCTTGTATCAAAGAAGCGACTATGTTTGTCTATGCTTTGAACATTTCAAACAGGCGAGACAACACAGAATAAGGCATTATTCAATGTAAAGTGATTTGGCCTACGTACTTTACTGAGATATTTAATCTTGCATTTGTAATAAAAAATGTTTCTTGAAAATTAAGACCACGATGAACAACATTTCAGTACTGCAAGAAAGGACCAGTCCTCTGTTGGTTATTCCGTGTTTTATATAAACAAATACATCACAAAATCAATCCATTAAGATATTAAATGGATTGTGCTAGTTATTCCATGCTTTTATATAAACCAAATGCCCTTCACAAATCAATCCATTAATATATTATATCGATTCCCCTAGAATGTTTCAAGACGAGCTTGTCTCTTCTTCAACTATCTCTAAACATATGTTCCTCCATAGTATATCAGTTTAGGTGTAGTAGCTGTCAGGTAAAACTTCACACCATTTCATTGTTCATCGTAGGGAACATTTAGGGATTAATAAAAAAGTCCCAAACTCAATCAACAATATTCTTCCATACCCCTCTACTTATTTTAATGTCACTGGCTTTATGTTGTTTTGCA
>JANTCA010003822.1:17062-31116 GCA_024741275.1 Chironex yamaguchii | reverse complement strand
TCTGCCCGGTAAGCAGAAGGTCGCGGGTTCGGATCCCGCCCTGGACGTACGATTTGTTTCTCAGAAAAGCAATAATCCAACATTAATTTCAATACAACGCAAACGGTCATAAGTCGAAAGTCACAAACAAGCTACAAGTCATCGAAATAGTAAGGCCAACATGAAATATGTGAGTACTGATTATATTTCCAAGTTACTTAGCAAATACATCACATATCTTGACGCTAAAGAGCTGTACGTATGGGCAACGAGCAAGCCGTTGCCTACCCATGAATTGAAAGAGATAACTGGTGAGCTGACAATCTTAAATTGTGTGAGGCTTTAGGATTAGCCATTACCAAGATTCATCGTGGGATCTCACTTGTTACAAAATCGTGGATGAAATCTTACGTTGGAGGGGAGTGGTTTGCTGGAATTTCAGCATTAAAATTAGCGTTAAAATTAAACATTTATTGGAGACAGATGATGATATGTATTGAAAAACTTGATTTCACTAAAATCCCAGGGTATTGACTGAATACCTTGCTTACCCGGACGCTACACCACTGGTTAACATTAGGGGCTTTTTCCAGAGGGGGGGTATTAACAATTTGTAGTTGTAAGGTGGGGGCTTATTGGAGGAAGGAGCGTATTCGAGGGGAGGCCATATCGAGCATTTACGGTACGTAACTTTTCCAATCTTTTAAAAGTATAGTTGAGTAGCAAAGGTAAAAAAAATACTGTAAACACTTTCTATTGTTTTCGTGTCCTTGAACGGGAGCGAGGTAAAATGAATATGTATGTCATGTAAATATCCTGTTCTTTCATCGCCTGCCGCCTGGCATAGGATCTCACCAATAGTACACCAGCCTACCTCGGTTTTACCGTGCTAATCTTTCATGTTTATAGAATATCGAAGTCGTCATTCGAAATGAGTCGTGTTGCGTGTCGATGTAGCAGCGAAATCTCGATGAGTAATTTCCGATGGCGTTGTAGTGTTTTGAGTCAACATTTCTTTGGTAAGTGTAGGCTGTTTTCTCCGAAAAAGACTAAATTATAAATTTTGTGCTTTGTGTACGGCTTAAGGCTTATAACATAACTCAAGTGTAGCACATAGGCCTACTTAATATTCTCCCCCAAAGGTGTTCTCGTGCTGATTGTTGTGGCATTATAGAGGTGTAGTCTTCATGGCCAGGGATAGGAATAGGGATAGCTTAGAAATGAACACTTTACATAGAGTCTCCATATATCAAAAAGGAGGCATTGGAATTGAAAATAGAGTCTACGTACATTTGTGTGAGTAGTTATTTTCCACATCATCCGAGCCGATGAGGAAGCTGAGTAATGATTATGATGATGATGATGATGATAATAAATCACCTTACTGTATGTTATACTCACAGCTACTTTATAAGATTGCTGATTTCCTCGATATTTTTCTCCTGGTATCATCTGGTATATATTCCTAGTTTTTTAGTCATGTTTTTCCAACTACTGACAATTTTTCATGGAATTTATGTAACCATATATCATAGCAAAATTATGTTTATAATTTGGTTCTTGTGGAGATTAGTTGGTTACACTGCAAGCGGTTGCATAGAAACCTTTTAGTTTAATGTGTCTAATAATTTATAGGTTTGACAAGGCTGAAGCCTATCAGGAAGACATACTTGCATTCTACATCATTTGATCCAGCATTTTTGACATACTTAAAACAGAAAATACAGGTAATCCGTTTTAATTTTGAAATGATAACCATTTATATTGTACCTTCAGTAACGTGATTTTTGTAATTTAAATAACCATAGTCTGACCAAGCACCTGTATTTTGAAAAGAAGCCTGTAATTGTTTATATCACATGGAAAAGGCAGGGATGTTGCCAAAGCCCATGATCTTACCACTGCTATTTTTGGTGCTCACCCTAGGTATTGGTTATTGAATTTTTCATTTATTTCTATCATCATGCAAGTTCCTCTATTTTGTGTATCTTCTACTTTCAATTTAACTGTTGTTTATTCTTTCTCCACCATATTTTTTACATTTCCATTGGTTTTTTCATCTCATTTTCCTTTTTCAAGATTAAATCCTCAGATCTTTTTTAAACATTTTTTGGTACTTGACTCATGCATTTAAACCTGTTTCTCCTCGCCACATTCCCAGCAGTTTCTTGCAGATCAAAGTATTTAATGAGTACTTCTCCAACATGCCTTCCGATTTTGCTTTTCCCATTTCACTACATGATTAAAAATCACTGTTGTTAAATGTTCTTCAGGTAACAGGACCAATGACTGTTGCCACATATATGAAAGAAGCATTAACAAACCCAAAATGGGTAAGTATAAGGATTTGTCATTTTATAATTCTTAACATGTAACATGTTTTCAGTTATACCGTATCATAAAAAGAGGATATGGTTCAAGCCATTGCATAAAGTGGGTTCTTTTTCATTTCTATCATTCCAATAATTATTTTGTCAGTTATTGTTTATTTGCTTATATCATGTAATTTATCAGTCCACATATCTATCTGTGTTGACACAAGCCTGTAAAGTTGTCTAGGGGGAAACGGAAATGCAATTTCAATATTTTTGTGGTACAAAACTTGAAAATCACTGTGAAAATTTGTGATGTTGTGTTAAAAATAACTTTTGGTTGTCTTCTTTGTTTGGTTGTTTTGTGCCAATGGTTTGTACCGGGGAAAGCCCTCCATACAATAAGAGATCTTTGTTAATGGAATATGCCACTAGAGGTATTGAATTCAGTTTTGATAATACAATTTATCAACAAAGTGGGCAGAGTGGTAATGGCTATCTCCTTGGGTCCAACCTTGGCAAATATTTTTGTCAACTTTCACAAGGAGTCGATTCTAATAGAAAAAAACAAAAAAGTCCATGTATTCTCACTATGTTGATGACACTCTTGCCATCATTAAAACAGAGCTGGAATGTGACAGGTTTTGCAAGAACTTAACCAGTTACATCCAAGTCTCCAATTTATGGTAGAAATGGAACAAAATAGTTTGATTCCTTTTCTTGATGTCTTGTTGCAAAAACTGAGACTAATTTAACAACTTTTTACTGGCCAGTACATTTGCTGGGATTCTTTTTGTCCCAAAATAAAGAAAATCAAAACACTTGTATGTAGAGGACTTCGTATCTCTTTAAGATGTAAATTACACTCTAAACTGGGGAAAATAAAATCTGTTCTCCTTAAAAACAGGTATTCAAAGGATGTTGTTTCTAAAATGAGTTAGGAAAAATAACTGATTTTTTGGTTGAAGAAAGTTTTGGACCTCAAAAATGTCTTAAAACTTCCTTGGCTAGGTAATTTTGTTTGAAGGAGATTAAAAAGCTGTAGTGAAGTGTTTCTCAGCTGTCAATCCAAGAATTGTTTTTATGCCTAGGAAGATCTTGTGATCCATTGATAAAGATTGTATACCTACTACAAATGCTTCGTAGTTTATAAATTTTTGTGCTGGTGTGAAGCTCAGTTTGTAGGTCAATATTTTCCTAGAGAACAGCCTTATTGTACTTGCAAAACTAAAATGACTACCAAAATATCAAATTCTTCCATAGGCCAACATTTACTAGAATTTTTGGAATGTACCAAAATGTATAAGGATAAGAATTTTGAGATAATTGGCATGGCTAGATTGTCTTTGCGTCTATCAATGCTTTGTTTCTCCATTTTCTTTGCTTTTTTTTCTTTTTTGTTTATAATTGGCTAGTTTAGATACATGTTTTGTATAAAAATGGTTGCCATATATCTGTAATTTCCTTTTCTGACAATTGATACTCTGAAGAGTGTTAGACGAAAAAAGCTTTTAAGTATGATTTTAGCACAATGTCGCAAGTTTTCAAGACGACTTTCAAGTTTTGTACCACAGAAAGATTGTTCAAAAGGATGTTATATATGTAGAAACTGACACAATCAAGCAGCAGGATGTCCCACCAAGTTTAGCCGGTGTGGCTATTGCAAGACGTTTGGGCACTACAATCAATTCTGCCTTAAGAAACACGCCAACACGGCACATGAACTCATAGAGACTCCTGGCTATGATGGTCAGGACATCTATCTGAGCATGGAGGACTCAGATGAAGAGCTCTACCACACTGAAGCTACTTCAGGCCACAACATTGACCATGCTCCCATAACCATTGTGCTCGATTCCCTCACTTCTCTACACAACATCATGAGCAGCAAATAGAAACAGATGCTCAGAGAATCTCTGCAGGCATCAAGATTAATGGGACGCATAAGCTGAAGATGAAGGTCGACTCTGGTGCAGACACAGGTACTCTTACTACTGCAGACCGACAAAGGCTCCCCTCCTCCCTCCACATAGAACCCTACCTTGGCAAACTCATTGGACATGGGGATGGGGGGGGGCAACATCTAGTGTTAACCTTCAGCTCACTTTTAGAGGAAACTCAACCACGGCTTCATTCAAGATAGTGGATGCACCAGGCAGCCCGTCTCCACTAGGATGCTGGCAGTCACAGGACCTTGGTATAATCCAAGTCCACAGCGACATACATATGGTTGACTGTGATGAAAACAGCAGTGCCACCCAGGATATGCTGACAAAGACAGAAGTCTTCTCACAGTATAAGGACTGTTTTGAAAAATTGGAAAGGTTGCCTGGTGAGAAATACCACATTCAGCTGATTGACAATGCATCTCCAGTGGTACACGCTGCCAGGTCCATCCCTGTCCACATCCTGCCATTGTACGAGGCTAAGATCCAGAGATGTTATCCAAGAGGATGTTATTGCAGAAGTTACTGAACCAACAGTTTTAGTCAATTCTATTGTCTGCAACATCAAGACCGAGGAAGATGGAACCCAAAAGTCAGATTGTGCCTTGACTCCAGAGATCTGAACAAAAACATCAAGCAAGAACATGATTACACCAAGACCATAGAAGAGATACTGCCTCAGCTCCACGAGAAGCAGTTTTTCTCTGCCATTGACACCAAGCAGGGATACTGGCACATAGAGCTTAACCATGAATCAAGCATGCTCTGCACATTCAACAATCCCTTCGGGAGATTCTGCTTCAAGCATCTGCCTTTTGGAGTCATACTTTCTCGGGATGTGTTCCAGTGAAGATTAAGTGCCGAGAGCAACCAAGAGCACCAAGTTCTGTCTCTGTCAATAGACCATCGTGAACCAGCCCTGGTAGAGACTATACCGGCCCCTAGACACGCAGACCATAGTGGCACCCAGGACAGAGACCATGTGAATGGACAGATTACCAGAAGTGGCCGAGTCTCTGTGCCTCCAAAGAGATACATAGAAGAGTAAACTATGATTATCTGTGCTTTATTGTGGACATTATACATTTTCAATGGACCTTTATATTTTGGTTTACTTTATAAATCGTGTATATACTATAAGCATAGCTTAAGTAATTTGTTGTGTTAAAGAGGGGGATGTCATAGTCCCATTAGTAATCCCACATTTTAGTCTTAGCTGTTGGTAAGTGGTTCTGCCTTTTAGACATGTAGACTTTTGTCGTGAAACACGTGTATCAAGCGTGGAATACGGCTCAAGAGAAATACTTTAGAAATCAAGTCTAGAACTTTGTCAGAAGGATTAACACTGAAAATTTCACTTGATAAAGAAATCAAGGTAAGGTTTAGCTATGTTAAAGAATGAAGCTACAGAGCCATATTGGATGAGGTGTATTTATCATTCCATGGATAGTAACCTTATGTTTCATTTTTATAAGATCATGCTCAGTTTCAAATGTTCAGAGGTTACAAATATGTGTTTCAGGACACAACAATTTTGTCGCTGTATTGGTATCAATTCAAAGCTAAAATAACATTTTCCAAAACAGAAGTAAAGTTATGATTGTCATCACTGGAGCATTAAACCTGAGTCTCATGATTGCAAATCTGACACCTTTCCTGCTGAGCTAAACAGCTTAAATACAAGAGGTCAAAAGATACTTATTCATAAACTTGTATTAATAGTTCTCTGGTCATTTCTTGACATATGTGCTACAAGGAATCCAACTATTGTCACTTTGCACTAGTTCCATAAAGACATCAACAGAGTTGTCTTGGGTACAGAACACAAGTTTTGTTTCATTGTTGTCACGTTGTAAGCACTAACACATGCTGCTTGTGAGTATATATGTTAATAGACAGACATCCAATAATATGAGTGGATGAGCAGTGTTGAATGACTAGTAGTCTTTCAACCTTTCCTATTGACCTGTTTAACTCAGTAAAGGCCTTTGTTTTGCATTCTTGAAGCCTGAGTTCCATGTCCCGGTGTTCATAATCCCAACTTTACTTAATTTCTTTACAAAAGACCAACCTGGTGACTTCTCCATCAAACAGTTTTTGTGCTCATTGGGTAGAGTTTTGTCTTTAAATTATGTTAGTATAGTTGTGGTTAACATTAGATATTATTAAAATATTATTGAGATGATGTGTGTAAAATATATTATTTCCTTTGAAAATGATTAAATATGATTATATATGATCCTTTATTTCAGGGATACTACATGCACCGTGATGTTTTTGGGAAAGCAGGAGATTTTATCACTTCTCCAGATTTAAGTCAAATGTTTGGTGAGGTAATTTCCTTCCTGCTATTTCCATTATTTACTCATATTGACAATGGCTTGCTCCTAATTTATTCTCTGAACTTAAATTAATTCCAAGAAAAATTTCCACTTTGATTTCACTTGTTTCTGTCACCTAAGAAGTCTAACATCAAAACTTCTTACAAACCATTCAAGTTACAATATTGTTGCCAGTTTAACTGTTACGCTATCACTATTTTTATATCCTGCCATGTATTTTCTTTGATGAAGCAAAGCAAAGGTCTTATCACAATTAAGTTTGATCTTGTTTTGTCATCCACAGATTATAGGTATCTGGTTCTATAACCAATGGCTAAACAATGGAAAGCCATCAAATGTCAACATAGTTGAGCTTGGTCCAGGTAGAGGAACTTTAATGTCAGATATATTGTGGGTATGTTAAATTGAATGGTAGTTTTACTTTTGATATTGTGGGTATGTTAAATTAAATGGAAGTCATATGGAAATCACGAGGACACCATAGCTGGCATTTTTAGCTTCTGCAATCTCAGACATCAGAAGCCAACTAGTGCCATTATTGCCATCAAATATTTGTTTGCTTATAATTCTTCAACAGTAAAATGCTATTAAGAATGAATACAAAGATTGTTCTTATTATAGACATATGCAGTGTTGACACATTTGTAATGCAGTAGTGAGAATTTGTTACTGTGTCAGTTGCATATTGTATGGGATAAGTTAGGTCCATGAATGGTTTGCAATGGTTTTGACATCCAGAAGAATGGAAAAGGAAGTTTGATCAAGTAAATGGAGGAATGTGGTTAGGTGATGTTTTGCTAGTAATACAAAAGGTGAGATAAGAAAGGAAAGTTAGCTTAGGAAGTAGTTAAGGCAGTCATACGAACACGTTCTGCAAGTATGGAAAATTACACTATACATGAAGATGGTCAGTTACAACTAAAGGTTACAGAGGATATACAAGGTGTTGAAGATGATGAATTTCCAACAAGTTCTTTCCTAGCAAACTGCCCCTCATTCAGGCCTGGTATATTTTTTGGATTCAACTGTTTTCGTTTTAATGTTAGTCAATTAATGTAAATCTCTTGTTCCATTTAAGTGTTAATTTTTAATCTTTCATAGTTTTCCTAAAAGTTTGATTTGCAACTTTTTTTCGAACAGGTACTTGGCAAATTTACAAATGTGAGCGACATTTTTTCTGTTCACCTAGTTGAGGTCAGCCCTGAGATGAAACGAATACAGAGAAAGCACTTACAGGTATTAAATGACAGCTATTGCTACGTTTTCACATGACAACTTAGAATAGTTTTCGTTCAGAAAATCCATATATATTCAGTAATAGAATGATAGTGGCAGTTGCCTTTCTTTATTAAGTTTCATTATATGGATAAGTTAGGACATAGATGTATTAAGTTAGTTATTCTATGTTTAAAATACTTCCAAAATTTAAAAAAATTTCCATGATCAGCACAAGGGGTGAACTCTGAGGTATTTGCATTAATACCAATTACGATGTGGTCTGGCATTGGTGCTTAGTATGACAGTTCCATAAATGGTACAGATTTTTTACAAAAGAATCAACGAGGGGAATCAATTGAGCAACTGTCAGGCTTGAATACTTATGCTCAAATCAATGCACCATTCTAACACCATTTATATTATATTTTCATGAGCTAAGTTATGGCTGTGGGAATGGCACAGACGTTTGAGTCTGACGATTGAAAATCCAAGCCTGGTTGGTTCCCACTTAGTGCATCTATTGTGGTAATGCTCCACTCGTCACAAACAAACAATCACTTCTTATATATATTTACGTATAGTGTACAAGAATTGTATATTGCGCAAAAATACACCATTCTTTACGATTCAATTTTATCTTCATCAAAATACTGGTCTTACATATTTCATTTCTGCTTTACATTTGGACAACACTCATGGAAATAGTAACTATCAAATGCAATGTGCATAGGCAACAATAAACGTGAACAGTGTATATTAGATTAAAAGTGATAATTACAGTGTTGATTATTACATCTGGAAAAAGAGACTCGTGTTTATTACCAAAGGGAATAATGAGCAATCAACAATAGAGAAAAAGGGTAATGGAAAAAGAACACCCACACTAGTCCAACTATATTCCTGCCTCTCTTCTGTTCTCTCTCTAATTCCTAAGGGTCAGAATGTATCTAACTGAAACTGTCAGAACAGTTCCCTGCGCCTGTTATCCCCATATAACTGATCAATAAACTTAATACTGATATTTTTTTGTAGAAATCCACTCTGACCCTCCGACAAAAATGTTAAAAAGAATCTGCCTGTGGCACTGCTAGACCTTCTAGTGAAGCTTCCTACCAAGTGCTCTGTATTCTTGAAATAAAATTTTGTATTACTGCTACCCACATATCTACATGAGCTCAAACAACACTGTTCATTACAAGTAAAGTACTTCTCCATTAAACAAACAGACTTTCATTTAACATTTCGACTTGAATCTTCCTCAGAACCGTTCCTTCACATACATGGCTATCTTAAATAGAATTTGATTAGCAACGAAATATTAAGATTAATTCTAACAAGAAAGTAATACTACACTTTAACACACACAAAATTAGACGTCATACAGCAATTCCCCAAACTAATCAACAACTTCCCCACTGTTTAGTCCATAAGGCACAAAACTATTTAGCTTATACTGCCAAAAGCTCTCCCAAGGTGAAGTCTATGATGATAAATCTACAATCCTGCTCAAAACTAGGGTCCACATCCTCTAAAAAGTGTTTAAAGGTTCTGCTTATGGAACACTAATACACTGCTGAAATTCCCTTTTGGCCGCTTTATAGTTAGTTATAAGTCTAAATAGAGTCCTGGTGCTACCTACGTAATGATTTTTACATACTTTACATTGCAACAAATACACTACATTATTAGAATCACAATCAAACCCATGGTTAATCTTGTATATCTCGCTACCAGCCTTATTACTAAAACTATCAAAACTTTTAATGGATTACAAACTCTGCACCGTCTATTTCCACATCAGCACAACCTCTATCTCTGTCTCCTCTATTTCCTTCCAGTTAAGCCCTAACTGATTTGTCCTTAAGTGATTTTACCTTACGGAATGGAAGTATGGACGAGTAAGGAAATGTTTTTGTTAGTGGGCCTCTAAATGCCAGATTACTTGTCTGTATAATTCTAACCTTACTGGCATTCCAACACCTTTAGGTTTATCTACCTGCCTATCTGCAGATAGAAGGTCTCTATCTATTGGTGTGCTCTCTCTTCTTGCTCCCGGAAAAATTCCTCTTTGTAGTCTCTATCTCATCATCATCATCTCGAGGATGCTACTGCAACATCTCGGGCTAGACGAACAACACATCCCCACACATTTCGGTCCAGCATCCCTGCCTTCAGCTTGTCCGTACTTGTGTAACCCATGTCTCTCTTCAGTACATCCACGTACAGTATGTTTGTTTCCGTCTTCCTCTAGGGGCCTTTCCATGTGTCAGTTTCCATAAGACAAGCTTAAAGGCAGTCAGTTCTGGGTGTCTTACACTGTGACCTGCAAGTCTTAGACGTCTCTCCCGGATCTTGTCTGCTACCTTCCGCTGTCCCTCATACAGATCGGCATTCCTCTTACAGATCGGCATTCCTCATGTGATCTGTCCAAGATACATTAAGAGCCATCCGTAACATGAGTGTATAACAGCCATTTAGTGAGGATTCCTGCGTGGAAGTCATGGTCCATGATTCAGACCCGTAAAGCAGTACTGTCTCGACAGTTGCCAGGAAGAGTTTTCTCTTGAGGGAGTTACTCATACTAGACCTCCATATTTTCTTCATTCTGTGGAGAGCTCTCCAGGCCTGGGCCTTTCGGGATTTGATGCCTGTCTCCGTTGATACCATCCAGGCTCCGAAGAAATTTGAAGTTCGCGACTACATTCGAGATGGTACCGTCCAGTGTCATTACTTACACTCCAGTCTCTATCTACCAATCACTGGACTAAATCTTGTACTCTTTTCTCAAAATTTCTGAAGTTGAACAGGTCCTACGTATTTGAACAATCTTTTTGTGGTACAAAACTTGAAAATTGCCTTGAAAATTTGCGACATTGTGCTAAAATCAAGCATTTTTCGTCTGACACTCTTCTGAGTATAAATCATTAGAAAGGAAATTACAGATATATGGCAACTGTTTTTATACGAAACATGTATCTGAACTAGCCAATTATAAACAACAGAAAAAACAAAGAAAATAGAGAAAAAAAGTACTATTGGAAGAGTCCACGTGAAACTCTTTCTGCCTGGAAAAAACGGCTTCAAACTTACTTCGCTACGTAATGTTTCTATCCGCTAAGAAATACATATTAAAAAAGCTGTAGTTAAGTATTTCTCTGCTATTGTTGCAAACTGTATTCTGATGAAGATAAAATCGAAGCGTCAAAGAAAACTGTACTTTTGAGTCATACACAATTTTTGTGAACTGTTGGTGAGTGTTGGCTATTTGAGTGATTTATATTTACAAATAAATATCGCCTTGAAAATTTGCGACATTTCGTTAAAAGCATACTTGTAAGCTTTTTTCGTCTGACACTCTTCAAGCTTTGTACCACAAAAAGATTGTACAAATAAATATGTATGTTTTTATATATATGCATTATATATATTATTTACATTATATATATGTATATGTAAGTATATGTATAAAATATATATATGTAGTTATTTATTGCAAGTTGACTTGATTGCTTTAACAATAGAAGACGCCTAATGTGCTTCCATATCGTAAACGTGATTAGAGATAGGAATTTGAAACAACGTGGCATTATTGGCTCCACTTCAAATTTTTAATGCTATGAAAATAATTTTCTATTTTCAGATAAGTATCAAAGATGATTCTGTGCGAGCAAGAACACCCACAAATGTTCGTGTCACCTGGTATGATCGTATTCACGAAATACCAAAAGGTAGTGTAGTAGATAGTCTCTACTCTTGTTCGTTTTGACCTAGCATTTGAAAATTCAGTGCTGCCATGGTTACCCTTTGGCATATTTAGCTTTCACATAAAAACAACAGGATCTTTTGCATTATATGCAGAGAATCCATAACTTTACCAACAATTACTATGCTTCCTGGAACCTACAACTATCACTGATTTTTCAACCATTGCAGGATTACAAATTTACAAAACTAGGAATACTAGATGTAAGTAAAATGTAGAGTGTCATACGGTTTTGTAGCATAAATTAACTGGTACTGGCAAAGACTGCCTTGGATGTTGAAGCACACGTCTCTTTGTTTTACAACTAACAGGAATAAAGTAGATATGTATAACGCTAATAATATCGAATTGCCCAGATATCTATCATAAATTCGATTGTAAATTGATTCCCACTGTTAACTATATTAGCAGGTAAATGTGTATAATAACAATGGCCGGCCACTCGTTATCGAGGATACCCGTCTATTCACGTGGCTAGCAACCGTGACTTTTAGACGCCTGCACAGGCACATTTACAATCACTCATATGAGCATTGTCCGCAGAGCCAGCCTGCGGTTTATACTGCACATTAGCGCGTGCAGAACTAACTTGCAGTTTTTGAAAATGAGTGACTAAACCAGTGTGAACAATTAGTCGAACAAGACTAGACACCCATAATCTCAACTACGATGTTTTGTGGTATTGTGCAAACTCAGCCATCCGACGGCTTCTAACAGTTTCGTCGTACCCAATTTCCTCACATGGCTTGGGTTGACCCGTGGCATATGGTTTTCAGGCACTTGTCAATGGTGCCGCGGGGCGGATGTGTGTAATGTAAATGTGTATAATGAAGCAGAAATGTATACCTTTTAGACTAGTTATTCCATCTAAATACGTTCGTTAGCTTCCAGTTGCGTAACATGATTGTAAGATGTCATCTTCCGACAATTTTTGGCCTCACACAATTGGCTTCACTGCAGGTTGTCCTCCGCGTGAATATTACTTACTCCAAATTAGAAATAATTGTAGTTTCTATAGTTTTACCTACTAGTTTCCATGCTGCCGTTTCTGGCTCTGACAGTACTATGATATGTTAATTGTTTTGTTCCTGTTCTTGCCATTTTTGTTTTTCAAAGGGTATACATTCCTGATAGCTCATGAATTCTTTGATGCCTTGCCAGTACATCAATTTCAGGTATTAGGTCTCGTTTCATTGTTTTCACATTTGGTACTATGTTGTGGCATAATTTTGTATTCTCTCTTCTGTTGCTGATAAGAGAATCTTGTTCTCTTGCATTTGCCATCGTGACCAACAGGTTTAGGATAACTTTGTTCTAAATATGCAAGGAAGATATTTTTAAACGAAAAACAGTGGGTAGAAATGTGTTACTTCAAAAGCCGGAAAGTTACATAATTGAAATCATTTTATGCTGCGACCTGATATCACTTCGCCATCAGGCTTCAATAGATCAACAATATGTACAGTTTTATTAACTAGTTATTGGTTCTTTTTATAGCTTCTAGAAAATGTGAAGTGGAATTTTCTTATGTTTACTCAAGCCAATTTTTTTGACATTTATTCAAACCATATTTTTCTTTGTGTCAAATCACATATTAACTTTTTGTTTATTCAAATCATATTCAAAGATAAAAGCAATTGTTTTATAAGAATGTATTATTTTATTGGTTAAATAATTGGTATATTTCACGATATCTACCAAATGGAAGTAAGTTATTACAAATATGATGTTGTCACTATGCTGGTATTTGACATATCTATTTGTCAAAAATTACTCAAGCAATATCTCCAAATATATTGTGAGGGATTGATATATTCACGAGGAAAAACTATTTAATTTATAACTGCATACAATTTTGCAATGGAAGTTCCTACTGCTTTTTCCAGCGGTCGTGTTTAAGTGATAATTCATTATTATCTCGTAATCAAACTTCGTTGCTCATTTTTAAGAAAACACCAAATGGATGGAGAGAAATATTAGTAGATTGCAATACAGAGTAAGTATTACATTAACTGTTATTCACTTTCGTTATCGGATGTTGTAAAGAAAACTGTGGAGGAGGTTGTACAATAATGCATAGTCATTAGTAATGTCACTATAGATCGTACCACAACAGTCATCATCCTGTATACTTACTATAGCAATAACTGGTAGTAGAGGAGTTTACTATTATCATCGTTACTATCATCATCATTATTATTATTATTATTGTAATTATTTCCAGAATCGTCTTCTCCATCGCATGTTCATCATTTTTGACCAATCATATGACTCTAGTCATCATCGACATTATTTTCATCATTACTATTATCAACATGCGTCACATCACCTTCATAAGCCATAAGCCCTAGTCCTCCTTAGACGACGGATACTTTGGTCTTCCAAGTTTATATAAGTGTGCTGCTGATATCCTCCTCTGTCCATAGTGACCGTTCTGTGGTGTTCTTAATTTTGTACAGTCCTTAGAATATTGTATAGTCCTTAGAATATTGTA